>PVJN01056317.1:0-12814 GCA_004026805.1 Lasiurus borealis | reverse complement strand
AGAGGAAACGCAAATCTGTTCGAGGTTGCATTGTGGATGCTAATCTCAGTGTTCTCAACTTGGTCATTGTAAAAAAAGGGGAGAAAGATATTCCTGGTCTCACTGATACCACTGTGCCTCGTCGCTTGGGGCCCAAAAGAGCCAGCAGAATCCGAAAACTTTTCAATCTCTCTAAAGAAGATGATGTCCGAAAATATGTGGTGAGAAAGCCTCTAAACAAAGAAGGTAAGAAACCTAGGACTAAAGCACCCAAGATTCAGCGTCTTGTTACTCCACGTGTCCTGCAGCACAAACGCAGGCGTATTGCTCTGAAAAAACAGCGTACTAAGAAGAACAAGGAAGAGGCCGCAGAATATGCTAAACTTTTGGCTAAGAGAATGAAGGAGGCCAAAGAAAAACGCCAGGAGCAGATTGCGAAGAGACGTAGACTGTCCTCTCTGAGAGCTTCTACCTCTAAGTCCGAGTCCAGTCAAAAATGAGATTTTTGTAACTAACAAATAAAGAAAAGCAAATGGCAAAGTCAAAAAAAAAAAAAAAGAATTTCTGAAGCTGAGGTCCAGATGATTTGCTAAAGAATTGAATACAGGAGGTGAGGAAAAGAAAACACCTATATTTAGCCAAAACCGGTTTGGCTCAGTGGATAGAGTATTGGCCTTCAGACTGCAAGGTCCCAGGTTCCATTCCTTGGTTGCAGGCACATCCCTAGTAGGGGGTGTGCAGGAGGCAGCTGATAGATGTTTCTGGCTCTCTATCTCTCTCACTTTCTCTCTGTCAAAAATCAATAAAATATATTTTAAAAGAAAAAAAAAGAAATCACCTATACTTACAGAGAGTTTTACATTGTGCCAGGTGCATTTCATTGTTATCTTCTTTAATATTCACAAAAGCCCTATGGTTGATAATTGGTACTACTCATTCATTCATCAACAAATACTTATCAAACAACCATCATGTCCCAGACACCCTTCTAGGTGCTGTGAAAAGAGCAGGGAACAACACAGACAATGTCTTTGCTCACAAGAAGCAAGTAATCTTTGGGAGAAGACCAAAAATCTACAAGTAAGCAATAAGTAAGTTATAATAAAAAAAAGTTATAGCCCTGGCTAGTATCATTCTGGTTTGATTCCTGGTCAGTGCATATGCCCGGGTTTTGGGCTTGATCTCCAGTAGGGAGCACGTAGGAAGCAGCCAGTGGATGTTTTACTCTCACATCGATGTTTCTCCCTCTCCTTCTCCCTCTTCCTTCTCCTCTCTCTAAAAATCAATAAAATATATACATTTTTAAAGGTATAACTGTAATGAGAAAAAAAACACAAGACACTAATGAGCTAGCGAGTAACTTGAGGTGTATATTATATTTTTATGTGATATCCTAGAACTTTTGAGAAGGTGACATTTGTACCTGAGACTTGAATGATGGGGAGCTATGATCTTAAAGATGTGGAAACTGAGACTTAGCCATACAGGTAGCACACAGAAGTCATTTCTTCTGGAAAACCCTGTGAAATGGGTATTTAGGAGCTGAATTATACTGGAGGACAGGCTTTGAAAAACTATGGAACCATCTAATGCTTTAAAAAGTCCAGATCTATGAAAGCTGTTTCAAAGAGCCATTTCTTTTTTTTAAAAAATAATATATTTTATTGATTTTTTTACAGAGAGGTAGGGAAAGGGATAGAGAGTTAGAAACATCGATGAGAGAGAAACATTGATCAGCTGCCTCTTGCATGCCCCCTACTGGGGATGTGCCCACAACCAAGGTACATGCCCTTGACTGGAATTGAACCTGGGACCTTTCAGTCCACAGACCAATGCTCTATCCACTGAGCCAAACCAGTTTCAGCTCAAAGAGCCATTTCTTAATCTGGCTTCAGAAAGGGACCCAAATACCTTTTCTACTGGGTAAAAGAAGTTCCTTGAAAATCAGCAATTTTTAGGTTGGATAATTGGTCCTAAATGAGGTTGGTAGTAATATCAGATTGAGTCTTAAGCGCTGATAGAAGAACTGAATTCAATTGAATTCCATAAAAATGTATTCATCTCCACTCTGGCTAGTGTGGCTAGTCTGTTAGTGCATCAGTCTGCTTACCAGAGAGTCTTGGGTTCAATTCCCGTCAAGGGCATGTACCTGGGTTGCAGGTTTGATCCCTGACCCCTTTTGGGGGTGGTACAGGAGGTTATCAATTGATGTATCTCTCTCACATTTATCTCTCCCTCCCTTCCATCCTTTTTAAAAATCAATGAAAAAAAGTATCCTTTGGAGAGGATTAAAAAAACAAAATTTTTTATTCATCTCCTACTTTGTTCCAGGCACTCTATGTGTTGCATACTATGGATGTAAAGATAAGTAAAAGATGCCTTATATGCTGTTTGTTTTTCTACTTTTTTCCACCCAAATTTGTGTCCAAGAGGCAGACCTTGCTCCCTGAATCACAGAGTGATGCAGACTAAGGGGAGCACTCACAGAAGATTAAATGGAGGGAGGACAGTGTCTGTGTTCCCCACTAAAGGTCACAGCACCTCTCAATGCACCCCTCCCTCCCCACACACAGCTCTTTTGTTCTGTTTCTAGTAACTCCCTCTCCTCACCTCTCAAGTCTACCATGGTAACAGCTTCTTTGATACTCATCCTGAGAAACTGTTCTACCTCTTGTGGTTTCCCTACACCCTGCCCACATCTTTGTAAATAGTCTCTTTATTAAATCATCCTCGAATTATCTTGTTTTTTACTCAGGAAGAAAACAAAGGGGCTAAGACAAAAGGTATATATATATATACCCTTTGTCCTATACCTCTGCCCTAACCAGGTAGCTCAGTTGGTTAGAGCCTTGTGGTTGCAAGTTCCATATCCTGTCAGGGCATATACAAGAATCAACCAATGAATGTGTAAATTGGATGTTTCTCTCTCTAAAATCAACAACTAAAAATTAAAAATAATAAAATAAGAATTTTTAAAAATGTGCTCATCTCTAGCTGCAAAGGAGCCTGGAAATTTTGTCATTTTATTTCCTCCTCTATAGCTAAAGGAAGGCGGGGGGGTGGGGGGGTAGGAAATTAGAAATGCATGTTTAGTGAACCACTCTACAATCTCAAGACCAAGATGTTTATTTATTAAATATCAATCACCTGAAAAAGTAATGCCTAAGTGGTTACTTTTTAAAGATCATAGATATATAAAGATTACCAATATAGGATCAAATAAAGGAAGTAAATTATCCTAACATTAGGTAAATGGGCTTGGAATAAAATTTCTAGTGACAACATCATATATTGCTATGTCTCAAACAACTGAGACAAAATAAGATGAAATGCTCCCAGAAAACTATTTTAAGTATTTCTATGAAAAGTGAAAACATTTTTTACTATTTTTACATCAAAATTATGAGTTCCATTGTATATCTTCAGGTCTTCTTGGTTTTCCACAGCTTTGGTGCGGAAACAGTTATGGGTTCACCTCCCTGTTGATGTATCAGTTATCAATTGTTGCATAAGGAAGTATATAAAAACTTGGTGGGTGAAAACAACAACAATGTATTATTTCTCATGATTTTGTGGGTTGAATCAGCAATTCTTTTTTCTCCTGAACTCACTCATATGACTGCTAGAAGTCACAGAACCTATTGGGTGGCCCTCTCCTTCAGCTACAGCTACAGTTACAGCTCCATCTTGGTTCCTATCACTCTACCTTCCCTTGCTCCTTCAGAGTTAGGCGCTATCACCTCCAGTGGCTCCCCACTGATGCCAGACTCAGAATGTTTTACCATTCTTGTAGTTACTCCTTCACCCTGGCCACACCTTTATGAAAAGACCTTTCTTAATATTCTCCTCAGTTCCCCATTTGGGTGTGCAAACTGTTTCCTCCAAAGACTATGAAATGATACATTTCTGAATGTCAAAATATGGAAAATTATCAAATAAAAAATTAAAAGAGAAAATGATATTGTCCCATGTCACAGTAAAGTAGCTAGAAGCATGGTGGAAGAAAACACTCTTCAAAAAAGAAAAGTAGTACAAGAAAAGAAAAGAAAGTTGATTGATTCTGTCTGAAAGGATCAGAGATTCCACAACGTAATTGACCATTGAACTGGGCCTTAAAGCTTGAGAACACCCTAAGGGAAAAGACAAAATGGTAAGGGAAGAGTGAAAACAGTGTGTCTGGAAATGCCAAGAAGACCAGTACCTGGGACACTGTGTGTGGGGGCTGTGTAGAAAGTAAAACTGGATGGCTTTTAATGACAGCTTTAAGAATGTAACCTTTGCCGAGACCAGTTTGGTTCAGTGGATAGAGCGTCGGTCTATGGACTAAGGGTTCCAGGTTCGATTCTAGTCAAAGGCATGTACCTTGGTTGCGGGCACATCCCCAGTGGGGGGTGTGCAGAAGGCAGCTGATCTCTATCCCTCTCCCTTCCTCTCTATAAAAAAATAAATAAAACATATTTAAAAAAGAAAGAAAGAAAGAAAAAGAATGTAACCTTTACTCAGTATCTCAGAGTTCTCAAAATACACCACTAATGATATATAACATAACTTAGGTAATATACAAACTTAAAAGATATGTACTTTTTAAAAAAACAACATGTTTTTATTGATTTTTAGAGAGAGAGAGAGGAAGGGAGAGGGAGAGAGAGAGAGAGAGAGAGAGAGAGAGAGAGAGAGAGAGAAGAGAGAGAGAGAGAGAAGCATCAATGAGAGAGAAACATCACTGAGGGGCTCTTACTGCACGCCACCCACTGGAGATGAACCCACAATCTGGGCATGAGCCCTGACTAGAAATCGAACTGGTAACCTCTTGATTCATGAGCTGATGCTCAACCACTAAGCCACACTGGCCGGGCATTATATACTTTTAATGTATGATAGGAAAAACAATAGCTATAATGCCGAAACTATGCGTTCATAAATATTCTTACTTAGAAGAGGCTAAAGTTGATAGTGAGAAACATCAGTTGAACTAGAGAAAAATATAAAATAATTTTATTGGTGGAAAAGGACCATGGACATAATTATGGAAAAACAAAGTTTGGGAAACACTGCAATAAGCAATGGAACCTTTGCTGTTTCCTTAGTGGAGGGTTTGGGGGGAGGGCTATGCCATGAGGAGAGCTGAGCTTTGTAAGGATCACACTGGTAGCCTTGTGGATAAGGATGTACAGAGAGAAGTTGGGGCTGGAGGCCGCAAGCCCTAAATGAAGCCAATACCCATGAGGAGAAAGATGAGGGCCTGGACCAGGGTAATAACAGAGAGGATGGTGAGGTCTTATAAAAAGGACATTCCAGCCGAGACCGGGTTAGCTCAGTGGATAGAGCGTCGGCCTGCAGACTGAAGGGTCCCAGGTTCGATTCAGGTCAAGGGCATGTACCTTGCTTGCGGGCACATCTCCAGTGTGGGGTGTGCAGGAGGCAGCTGATCGATGTCTCTCTCTCATTGATGTTTCTGACTTTCTATCCCTCTCCCTTCCTCTCTGTGAAAAATCAATAAAATATATTAAAAAAAAAAAAGAAGGGCATTTCCAGAAGGAAGTTATGAAATTGATGACCTGATTAAAGGGGATAAAGTAAGGAAAGATGGCAAGATCATTTACAGAATTAGAGGACAGGGGAAGAAGAACATGAATTTTTTAGTAGGGACCTGGGGAAAGAATTGAATTAATGCATTTATTTTGGGCACCTCTCAGATGTTCACATGTCAATGGGCCAATAAAGGATATGTGTTTCTAGGCACAGCACAGAAACATAATAGGTTACACATATAGGCATCTTCTTGCATATTCAATATGTCTGCTTCTCCTCTTACTTCTACACTTACTCTTGACTTCTGTTAGCATGTAATATGATAAACACCAACCCATTTTAGGAAAATGGGGAGGACTTAGCTCCTCCTCAGGGGACCTTGCTCAATCCAGGGACCACAACCAACAATATATAAAATAATTGAATTATAACTTATTAGAGCTGTAGGATCTTGGTGGTCATCTGTGTTATTCTCAAACTTGAAGATGTATCAGAGTCACCTGGAGGACTTGTTAATGCAAAGATTGGCTGGGCTCTGCTCTGAAGTTTTTGATTCAGTATGTCTGAGCCGGATCTAAGAATTTGCATTTTAAACAGGTTTCTAGATGATACTGAGGTTGCTGTTCTGGAGACTACACTTTAAGAATCACTTATGTTAGTACAACTTCTCCAGAATACAGTCTGGAAAACTGAAGCCTAGAAAAGTTATTGTTGTTATTATTTTAATCCTCACCGGAGGATATGTTTTCTTGTTAATTTTAGAGAGAGGTAGGGAGAGAGAGAGGGAGAAACATAAATGTGAGAGAGAACTATTGATCAGTTGCCTCCTGTTGTTGTCCCAAATGGGGATCAAACCCACAACCTGGGCATGTGCCCTGACTGGGAATCAGCCTCCTAGCAACCTAGTTCATAGGTCAAAGCTCAACCACTGAGCCACGCCTGCCAAGTACTTATTTTGTACAACTGTTGTAAAAGGTAAATGTGATATCCCTGTCACTTTATTATGAAACAGTTGGTGCTCATTCAATTGAAGCCATCATAATAATTATCATTATTAATTAAAAAGTGAATTCACAGTTTGGCCAGAAAAAGGCAGATGTCTGGCCCCATCCGTGAACACCACTGAAAATGGTGGTCCTGGGAAGAACACTCAGTGTAGCCAACTGGACTGTTGTTGTTTTTTTAATATATTTTATTGATGTTTCACAGAGAGGAAGGGAGAGGGATAGAGAGCTAGAGACATCGATGAGAGAGAGACATTGATCAGCTGCCTCCTGCATAACGCCCCCTCCCTCCCCATCGGGGATGTGCCCCCAGCCAAGATACATGCCCTTGACCGGAATTGAACTCCTCCACCCCCCAGTCCGCAGGCCGACACTCTATCCACTGAGCCAAAACGGTTTCGGCTGGACTGGTTTATAACACCTCCAAATGCTCATGTGCTAGAGAAGTCTTGCCATAATTCATGAGCTCCTGATCTGGGTCCTACCATGCCAATGTATTCATTGCTTTTTCTTCATCACGAAGAATGCCTAAGTCTTCTGCCTAGGGCATTTCCTTTTCCAGAGAGGTACCAGATTGTTGCCTAATGAACATAAATTCAGGATAAAAGGAAAAGAGTCTCTTTGTGGGATATTTCAGTCAGGTCATATGGAGGCCTGAAGAACCATCCCTGGCTCTCCAGTGACCACTTAGGGCACCTCCCTCCCCAAGATAATCCTGGATACACAATTCTGATTGACTGAGTTGCCCATTTGCCACATTCTACTTGGGGTTAATAGGTTGATATTGGCTGATCCATTCTCTCCCATGTTAGATATATTATCAAGTAGATAAAGCTGAAAGAAATCCTTTTTCCTTCTTACTCTTTACTTCCTCCTTCAATCACCGTTACGTCCTTTCAAGCCTCTAAATATAAATATTTCCTGAAACTGTCTTTTTTTTTCTTTTCCATAATCCTTACCCGGGATATGGTTTTTATAAATTGAGTTTGTTAGTGCCAAAAACAAAAAACAAAACAAAACATTGAAATCTGTAAAGAATTTTTGTGAGTTTATTTGAGCCAAACTGTTAACATATGCCAGGAAGCAGAACCTCAAGGAATTGAGATAATCACTTGTATTTATACATTACAATCAAAGGAGGGATGTAGGTAGATTACGTGAAATTCATTGGTGATAGATTAAGGAGGTGGGATAAAGCAAAGGGGTGGGTCGGGGAGCACCAGGGTGGGTAGCCCCTGGGATTGAATAAAAAGTGAAATGAGCCAAAACTGGTTTGGCTCAGTGGATAGAGCGTTGGCCTGCGGACTGAAAGGTCCCAGGTTCGATTCCTGTCAAAGGCATGTCCTTAATTGCGAGCACATCTCCAGTGTGAGATGTGCAGGAGGCAGGTGATCAATGTCTCTCATCGATGTTTCTAGCTCTCCCTCCCTCTTCCTTCCTCTCTGAAAAAATCAATAAAATATATTTTTTTTAAAAAGTGAAATGATACTTTGGTGGGTGCAGGAACAATTAACATGATAATGAAGGAATCTGTGGTATCTGTCCTGGAGCCCAGCACATTTGGTTGTGTCCCAGGGGCTCCAGAAAATGGGAAGTTACAAGTTACCCAGACATTTCAAGAGTATGTTATCATGGATGCAAAAAGACAGATAGGCTCAGTTAAGGTAAAGGTTGACCTTGTCAGTGAAGATATCAGCCTAGGACCTAACGGCTCACTGTAACTGCTTTTAGTTAAAGTTTAATTCCAGACCATCCTTTGTGGTTACTTTAGGTCACTGAGTTTGCAAGACTTCCATGTAGATATCCCCTGAGCTTGACAGATCGGCATGTGGCCCTTTTCATCCACAAGTTTTAAAGAGAGAGGAAGGTCCTAGCCGTGGATAGGTGCAGTGGATAGAACATTGGCCCACAGAGTGAAATGTCCCAGGTTCAATTCTGGTCAAGGGCATGCATCTTGATTGCAGGTTTGATCCTTAATACAGGGCTTGCAGGACAGAGCTGATCAGTGTTTCTCTCTCATCGATGTTTCTATTTCTCTATCCCTCTTCTTTCCTCTCTCTCTAAAAATCAATAAACACATTTAAATAAATAAAGAGGAAGGGAGAGAAAGAGAAAAAAAATCCATGTGAAATTAAAAATAATAATAACAAAAAGAAAAAGAAAAATCCATGTGAGAGAGAAACATTGATTAGCTGCCTCCAGTATGTGCCCCAACATGGGTTGGGACCTGCCACCTAAGTAATCGAGCTCACAACCTTTTGGTGTTTGGGACAATAACCCAACTAACTGAGCCACCCAGCCAGGGCCTGAAATTGTAATTGCCTTTTCTTTCTATCTCTACAGCCACCTCTATCAGCCAATAAAACAGTGGTTCTCAACCTGTGGGTCGCGACCCCTTTGGGGGTCGAACAACATTTTTACAGGGGTTGCCTAAGACCATTGGAAAACACAGATACGATTCATAACAGTTGCAAAATTATAGATATGAAGTAGCAACAAAAATAATTTTATGGTTGGGGGTCACCACAACATGAGGAACTGTATTAAAGGGTCTCGGTATTAGAAAGGTTGAGAACCACTGCAAAACATCTCTTATCTACACTACTGCATTATCTTTTTGCCTACTCTCTTCCTTGGACCCACTGACTCCCCCCCCCCCCTTTTTTTTTTTTAAATATATTTTATTTATTTTTTACAGAGAGGAAGGGAGAGGGCTAGAGAGTCAGAAACATCGATGAGAGAGAGAGACATTGATCAGCCGCCTCCTGCACACCCCCCACTGGGGATGTGCCCGAAACCAAGATACATGCTTCCAACCAGAATCGAACCCGGGACCTTTCAGTCCGCAGGCCAACACTCCATCCACTGAGCCAAACCGGTTTCGGCAACTCTCCCTTTTTGATATATATTTTTATTGATTTCAGAGAGAAAGGGAGAAGGAGAGAGAGACAGAAACATCAATGATGAGAGAGAATCATAGGCTGCCTCCTGGACACCCCCTACTGGGGATTAAGCCCGCAACCCGGGCACGTGCCCTTGACCGGAATCAAACCTTGGACCCTTCAGTCTCCAGGCTGAGTCTCTATCCACTGAGCTAACTGGCCAGGGCCCCACTGACTCCCTTTTGATCCACTCTCCACTCAACATTTAAGAGATTTATTTGTTTGTTTGTTTGTTTGTTTTTAATCTTTTTTTAAATATATTTTATTGTTTTTTTTACAGAGAGAAAGAAAGTCAGAAACATCGATGAGAGAGAGATATCGATCAGCCGCCTCCTGCACACCTCACAGTGGAGATGTGCCCACAAGCAAGGTACATGCCCCCAACTGGAATCGAACCTGGGACCTTCCAGTCCCCAAGCCGACGCTCTATCCACTGAGCCAAACCAGTCTCGGCTGTTTTTAATCTTTATGGTTGAAAGTATTACATATGTCCTCTTTTTTCTCCCATTGACCCCTTATAGCCTGCCCCCACACCTGGCCTCCACCACCCTATTGTCTGTGTTCCTGGGTTATAAATATATGCATACAAGTTCTTTGATTGGCCTCTTCCCACCCCCCAACCCACCTGCCTTCTAAAGAGATTTTTTTTTAAATAATTTTTTATTGTTGAAAGTATTACATTGACCCCCTTTCTTTCCCTTATTGACCCCCCTCCAGCCTGCCCCTGCCTCACCACCCCACTGTCTGTGTCCATAGGCCATGCATATATGTATACGAGGTCCTTGGTTGATCACCCACCCACTCTATCCTGCCTTCCCTGAGATTCTGCACTCTGTTCCATGCCTTCATGTCTCTAGATCCACCCTTTCATTTGTTTATCCTGTTACTTAGATTCCACATATGTCTTCCTCTGACTGACTTATTTCACTTAGGTGATACTCTCCAGGTCTGAAGGGGTCTTTTTAAAACCTGAAATTGATCAGCTATTCCTTCAAACCTAATTAATTTAATTAATTTAAATGACTGCCTCTTTCTCTAGAAATATATTTAAAAGTCCTTAGCATAGTACAGTGCCTATTAGTACTTGCTAAGGCTTACTAAATATTTCTTGAAGGGAGGGAGTCAAGTTTCTGGACCTGGGAGGAACTGCCTTGTACCTTTGTGCATTAATTCTGCCTTGCCTGTCTAAATCTCAGAGCACTCCTCCTTATTTCCAGCCTCTTAGAAGCACCTCTTTGTAGCCTCTGGCATTTTTTACAAAGTGATTTCCTCAAGGTCACACAGCTGGTGCAAAAGCACCAAATAGAATATATAGCCCTATTGTTCTTAACTGTCAATCACAGTTAAGTGAGAAGCAATCACAGTTTAAAAAATGACAACCACGAGTCTGATGCTTGATCCTCCCTCAACACTCCCACCAAGTTTCTAGGTCTTGGGATAGAGAGTCTTTCAAAGATAAAAGAAATCCACCTCCTTACTACCACCACCACCACCCCCAAACAAGTCCCTTCATCTTTAGATGATTCTAATGGTTATCAAAAATCAGACATTTCAAAGTATAATCTATCCTAGCCAGTTTATCAAAGAATAGAGACAATGAAAGAAAGGAGGCTGTGTGTGTGAGAAACCCACAACCTCCTTGTGGTGGCCCCGAGGTGATCTGAGCCAGCTGCTTCCAAGAGAAAAGGAAGGTGGGTGACTTTGGCTTCAGCTTAATTCAGGGAGATATTCATAATATATAGTCTCAAATATTCTACGAGATACCATAGACTAGCCAGGGACTAGAACAAGGAAGGGATGTGTTTGAAGGAAAAGAGATTAATCTCAGCTCAAATGTTGGGTAGAATCCCAGCTGCTGCAGCTGCTGAGGGCTTAACCAGCTGCTCTCTGGGCAGCTGCAATATTCAGTCCAGACCTGGCTCTCAGGGTGGCAGCTCTGTCTCAGGTTAGAGCCATCAGCTCCAATCTAAGCCAAGACTCTGCTGAAAGAATCGCTGGAAAGCAAGAGAGAATAGAAGAAAGAAAGAGAGGAAGAAAGAGAGGAAGAAAGAAAGAAAGAAAGAAAGAAAGAAAGAAAGAAAGAAAGAAAGAAAGAAAGAAAGAAAGAAAGAAAGAAAGAAAGAAAGAAAGGAAGGAAGGAAGGAAGGAAGGAAGGAAGGAAGGACGGAAGGAAGGAAAGAGGAAGGGAGGGAGGGAGGGAAGAGAAAAGGAAAGGAAAGGAAAGAAAAATGTTCAATTTCAAGGACTTTTGTTTGGACACCATGTATGAAATCAGACAACTGTGTTCTTAGGGTATGTAGTCCCAAAGAGAAAAGTTGAGATATGGTTTGGGTTTCAGAGAAAAGCAAAGCCAGGGCTAAAGATATCACCTTCAATTCTGTTCCTATCCTCTCCTGTCCTGCTTAAATATCCCTACACGGTTCCTTCCCCATCATCTGCTCCCATAACATGCTCTGGGTAGGGATGGGGCCTTTCCTACTTGTAATCAGAACTAGCAACATTCACAGCTCATATAAGGATAAAGACAATCCAAAAAGGCTGCCCACTTGCCAATCTCCCTTTTCACATGTAAGTTTGACTTTTCCCCCCTCCTCACCTGCTTTAAATCCTACAGTTGCTTTTCATCTTCAGGACAAAATTGAAAATCCTTGAAGTACATCACTTATATCTCTCGCTATACTAAACTTGTCAATGCTCCTCAGATTCACTTTACCTTTGCTCCCCAACTCCAGGCCTTTGCACACACTGTTCCCTCTGCTTGAACAATTCTTACACATATTTCAGGTCTCAGTTTAAATGTCACTTCTCATCTCTTCCATCACACTCAGCAACTTCACATTCAGCAACCTCCTAACCACCTATGCCTGTCTCACCAGATGAACTTTAAGAGCTGTGCTTGACTTTACTGTCTTATTCCTATGGCACATTATAGGAACTCAATAAGATCTTATTAAAGATAGTCTCCCTCTCATGGGAGAGGTTCATTTGTATACATATATGTATATCATGTCATATTTAGAGACAATAATAGGGAGAGGAGGGTTTGAATGTGCTAATTAGTCATAAAATCCTCCATAGGGAAATACCCTGACCAGCCATAGGTACCTTCCCATAGACAACTTCCTTAGTCTCCCAGTCAGAGAAGAAAGCTTCCCCAGTATAGCAGGAACCACAAAAGCACAGTCAGGAGTAAACAAGGAGGGTCTAGGTCACAAACACTCATTATTCAAGCAGTGTTGATTATTTTCACTAAGATCCTGTCTTAGCACTGGCCTCTCCTGACTTCAAACATTTCTGGAAGCTTGTATTATTAGTCTCCTAGGGATGCCATACAAAATACCATAAACTGGGTGGCTT
>PVJN01056316.1:0-12814 GCA_004026805.1 Lasiurus borealis | reverse complement strand
TTGATAGATATGTATTTGTTGTTCATAATTTTTTGTCTTTTACCTTTTTCTTCTTCCTCTTCTAAAAGAGTACCTTTCAGCATTTCATATAATACTGGTTTGGAGTTGATGAACTCCTTTAGCTTTTTCTTATCTGTGAAGCTCTTTATCTGCCCTTCAATTCTGAATGATAGCTTTGCTGGATAGATTATTCTTGGTTATAGGTTCTTGCTATTCATCACATTGAATATTTCTTGCCACTCCCATCTGGCCTGCATTGTTTCTGTTGAGAAATCAGCTGACAGTCGCATGGGTGCTCCCTTGTAGGAATGAATTGTTTTTCTCTTGCTGCTTTTAATATTCTTTCTTTGTCTTTTGCTCTTGGTGTTTTAATTACGATGTGTCTTGGTGTAGTCCTCTTTGGATTCCTTTTATATGGGCTTCTGTGTGCTTTCTGGACTTGTAAGTCTATTTCTTTTACCAGATGTGGGAAGTTTTCAGTCATTATTTCTTTAAATAGGTTTTTAGTATTTTGCTCTCTCTCTTCTTCTGGCACCCCCACAATTTTGATGTTGGTACGCTTGAAGCTGTCCCAGAGGCTCCTTACATTATCTTCACATTTTTGGATTATCTTCTTGCTTTTCCAGTTGAGTGTTTTCTGCTCCTTTATATTTCTAATTTTTTATTTGATTCTTGCCTTTCTCTAATCTGCTGTTAGGACTCTGTATAATACTTTTTATTTCAGTCAGTGCATGTTTAATTTCTAATTGGTCTTTTTCATCTCTAGTTGGACCTTTTCCATCTCTAGTTGGATCTTTTGCATCTTTAGTTGGTCCTTTTTCATTTCCTCTTAGCTCTCGCTAACTTTATCCAACTTTTCTAGGATATTCTTGAAAAACCTTATAAGCATGGTTTTGAACTCTATATCCAGTCGTTTGTTTTTCTCCATTTCCTTTGTTTGTGATTCATTCCCTTGTCTCAGCATTTTCACTATGCTGGGAGAACTTTTGTGTTGGATTCAGCCTTATGATAGCAAACTTGTAAAACCACAGAAGCCTCTCCATTGAGCTTGGGATGGGTGAAGTCTCAGGGCTTAAGGGACTGCCTTGCCTTCCAGTCGACCCCGCCACAGCCCCTGAGTCTCACTTGACTGGTAATTGCTGGAGCGGTCCTTGTGCATGCGCATAGTGCCTCTAGACCGCTGCCTTTCTGGCTCCCCTGTGCTCCAGGTCCACAGGAGTCTATGTCCCCAGAGTTTCACCCGAAACAGGGCTTAGTGGAATCAGAAGTGGCACAGTTGGTAGGGTCTGTCTCCCACCCACTTGCGAAAGCCAGCGGCACAAATCAGCAGTCTGTCCTCTGTGCTCAATGCCGTGCACACCATCAGACCTCTGATCTTTTTGTGGCTCCCCTAAATTTCCATGCACCTCTCCCTTTTCACAGTCCAAACTCCCCCCAAATGAGTTTCGGTTGGATCTGGGGTTTAGTGTCATAGGATAAGGGGTTCAATGCTTTTGAGAGTCTTCGTTTCCCTCCTGCCAGAGAAAACCAGCCAGGTACTCTGGCTCCCGCTCTCTCCAAGCGCACGGCTCCATACCTCAGCTTTTTGCACCTCCTTTGGTTCTCCATGAGCCCATCTCTTTCCTTCTAGTTGTTGAATTTCCACTCAGACAGCTTTCCTGTGGTTCTGGATGATGTCCGTTCTGTCTTTTAGTTGTAGTTTTGAAATTGTCGTGTGAGGCAGCAGTGTAGGTGTTTACCTATGCTGCCATCTTGGATTCTCCCTCTCTAGCTTTCAATATGTTTTTTTATTGTGTTTCTTCCTCACAAATTTTATACTATTTCACTCTGTTCCTACATTGTTTACTGAATTTCTATGAAGCAGCATATAATCTGATACTTAAGCATGAACAAATTTTCTGTATTTAAGTCTTATTTTATCAAGGCCATGGCAAACTCCTTGAAGATAGCTAGCTTACTTTACTGGTGTTTTAATTCTGCAATATTTGGGTACAAAATGTACTTGAAATTTTATAATATTTCTACTATGGCAATAATATTTATTATCATAAATAAAAATACCTAGTATTTATTAAGCTCTTACTGTTGCTAGGCACATTAATGCTTTAAATATACTGTGCCTTATAATATACTCTGAGATTAATTCTATTTTCACATCCATTTTTCCAATGAGAGAACAGAGAATTGGAAATGTAGTGTAATTTGCTCAAAGTCATAGAATTACCAGTATCATCATTGGTGTACTAATACTTATATGGGTTGTTTGGCCTAAAAGTGTAAGTCATATCACTTCTGATCCACTTATATCTACTTAACTGTCTCAGAGTGTCTCATTATTAAGTTACTGCATAAATTCTTCCCTCTTAGTACTATAACTCTCTCCAATCATTCCTTACAGAACCACATGCTCAATTTCTTATAGCACTAAGGAAAATTTTGCTGATCAGTAGTAATTTTAAGGTTATCTCCATGTGGAATCACTACAGGATTGTTTGTGTTCCAGTAAAGAAATGTAAATGGACTAGAAATTATCAACAACATATAAATATTTTTCTATATTGGCTTTGAAAAATTTAATTGCTTCCCATTATAGACATAGCACTTGCTTCATTAATATGAATATTTTCCATGTTTTATTTTCTATCTTAATAATTTATCATAGACTAGTCAATTTTATAGAGTATTAGATTTAGATGAAACTTGAGAGACATTTATTTTAGTACACTTATTTTGTCAACAATGAAATCAGGGCTTAAAGAAGAGTCTTTTCCAGGTACCTTAGTTAGGGTAATTGATAAGCTGCTGCAATAGAAATCCAAAAGGATGGGAACTATTAAAAAGCTATGTTCCCCCTCTTTTCTGTGGAAGCCCTAGATGAATAGCCTAGTCGTCAGAAATTGCTCTACTTTTTCGTAGTCAGGTTCCTGTCCTCGTTGCCCCAATTTCTTGTATAGTATTTTCATTTTCTACATAGGTGGAGGCTGATACTGCCTCAGATTCATGTGACTAAATGCATGTGACTAAATGCATATGACTAAAATGCCCTGTGTCTAAAGGCCTAGAACCAATGAGGCACATGCATATCTACTCATATTCGGTAAGTGCAGTTTATTTACACAGTCACATCTATTATCAAGTGAGAATAGAGGATGCCTTCCAAATGAACAGCTATGTATCTAGAGATGATTTGAGCAATCTGTGCCCAGGGATGCTAGGCTTTGATGAGTACCTCTAAGTCCTTCTGGGCACTTAATAGGGAAAGACCTGTACAGCCAAAATCACAATTTAGACTATTATATGTTAAGTAACCATGTAATGCTAATGTTTTATAGTATATTGGTTCAGTATTATCATTTTCTTACTTATATTACATATAGTTGTTATGTTGGCACAAATTGTGTCCTACTGAAGTATTTGGGAATAACAACATTGTTGGTCAAAACTGCTTTACTTTCTCAGGACAGTTGTGTTTGTAGGGAATCATTTTGTGATTGATACATGTTTAATGTAATAAAGATGCACACATGCAAACAATGAACATGTGCTTCATACAAATTGAAAACTTTTTGAAGATGAAGAAGGTAATAGAGTGATTGAAGGATTGTATCTATCAGTGTTTGAGAAATCTAAGTCTTTGAGTCATTGACTACAAGTAGAGTCATTCTTATATGTGTGTGTTGCATGAATAATTTCATTGGTAACCATGGTATATTATCCATACTTGGAGTAAGACCATTATGAATCAAAATCAGAAGGCTTGCCTTATGTATGCTGTTATTCATTTATAGCAGTGATTCTTTCCAATGCCTTAATTTTATGATTCAATCTAATTAGAATTAAACTTAACGTGTTCAAAGTCAGATTGTTGTTTGCATTTGGCGTCTATAACTGTGATTAACTGATCTAAAACTGCTAGCATAACAGCTCTAGACAGTTATGCTGTGGCAGAGGATAAGATGTGGCTAAATCCATTTGGACTACTCCTTCATATGTATTCATTAGTTAGGCAAAACATTTTTGTATATAACTCAGATGGGAGTTTCCAGAATTTATCATTTGGCACATTTAGTAAATTTCCTAGAATTTGTTTAACTGAAAAAAACAGATTTCATTTGTACAGGGTTTAGTGTCCATATGGCATGTAAATGAAATGGGAATGCAGACAAAATGTGTACCATGGTCAGGGAATTACATGTAACTCTGGGATTGTACTTTACTTGTACAAAAAATGTATTATTGAAATATAAATAACAATATGATCATAAAATAATTGTATACTATCCACATTGGAAGTTTTATAATTTGGAGAGCTGGTATGATGAATTCTATTTGAAATTTGTCCGATGATTGTTCACTCTTAAAGATGCATCCACATTCAATTCAACTTGTCCACAAATGCATATTAACTCTCCAATGACAGTTCTGGAATCTGAGTGATTTGAATTTTAATTTAAGCGTAGTCAATTACAAGATATGGAAGTTTCTTAGCTCAGTTACAAAGATTCTCTGGTTCTTAGATTTATGCACTAAATAATAGGAAAAATGATACTAAGAGACTTTTAAGAAGTGGTAAAACTTGATTTAAGATGATTAAAAGGGTAACTGATGCAGCTAAAGATATATAGTATGTGCCCAACAAATTTCCATTCCATCCTTGTTCCAATATTTTCCTGGGCAAGAATAGAATCTCATTTATCTCCACATCTCAAAAATATTTACTTAACTGCCTTGTTTACAAGACAGATATTTGTCAAATTGATCTGAACTTGAAATAGAGGATGGAAGACAATAACAGGATAATTCCAGAGAAAATATTTCCCTTGGTTTATAGTATTTGAATATCTCAGGTGATAATAATCTATTTTATTTTGTCTCTGGTCTGAAGGATCAGGTAATGATCTAAATTTTCTAATTTAGTTTGTATGCAAAGACTCAAAGCTAAGAAGAATATTTATGTTTTTTTCCTTAGGAACTAAAGTGTTCTCACAGCAGTTAAATTCTCTAGGTGTACCATTAAACAGTATAACTGATTCAGCAATATCACTCTGGTACAGGTTAGCCTAATGTTGTAGACCTCCTGCAATAGCCTGAAAAACTGAACAGAAAATTTAGAGGTTGCATCAGTTATACAATCATTAGGACTAGGCTCCATGGTGACTTGAAGTGATTTTCTTAATTGTAAGTTCTCCTTTTTTCATTATACTTGAATATTAAATTAAAACTGACTACCTTTGAGTTCTTCATGACAGGCATCATGCAGACCTTTAAATAGAAAGAAGAAAACAAATGTTAAATCTCTTCCTCACTTAAAACACAGATAAGTACAATGTACAATTAACACAAGAAAAGTTCCTTGTGTTCACAAAAATAAACACAAACATTTTCCTAATTTTTTGTATATTTTAATTTCCTGACATGCCACATTACCTGACAAGGAAGTAAAATGTAACATTATATAGTATAACTATACACTTTATCAATTTATTTATAAATATGCTCACATTTCTTATATTTTTAATGCTTGAGAATCCACTGGCATTAGTTATAGGATCTCTCTTCAGCCATTTGTTCCACATCATTATTTAAGAATCTGGGACTTAAGCATTCAAAGGTAAAGGCAGAATCCTGCTTCTAAAAGCCAGCCAGAAAGTCCACTATTTATGTTGTATTTTGTGATCACCTGGTGAGACAATGGAAACTTTAAACTACCTGGTTCCATGAGTATTTTTATAGTCTACAATGAGTCCTTGATCTGTTTCAATGCTTAAATTCAAGGGTTCCCCAAACTTAAATTCTCAATTATTTTAGTTTGCTTTTCTCTGTTCCCCAGTGTGGAACACAAAACTTAAGCGTAGCTTGAGCTCTAGAAAACTAAACCTCTCCCATCAATCTGTTAGGGTAATGCATTAGCCTGAATGGCCAGTTTAGACTCTGTCATGGGATTAATTTTAAAGGTATTAGTAAAACTAGGCTAGTTATCTAAAAGAATTTCCTATCTTTGAAACTCAAGAATTGATGATTGAAAATATTAGGTAAATTAATCATTCCAGAGGTTTCACTAAGTAACAGCATCTTTTGCCTTAAAGTAGTTGTTTTACATTTTATTCTGATAATGGGTAAATTTTGTCACATTTTATGTGACTTTGATTTAGGGAATATTAAAATACTATTACTGTCTTTGAAGAAATATACATTTCTCAACTTTTAAAGTAATCAAGAATTGGATAATTTAAAAACTGGTAGGTAATTATAGGTTACATTTCTGCTATTGAAGTATGGTAGTGTCATGGAAGCTGTAAATAGATATAGTCCATTTTTATCAATAATAGTAAGAAATATCTCCACCCCTCCTTTGAAAATGAGTTGGACTTAGTAACTCAATTCTACTAAATCTAATATGGCAGAAGTGATTATGTGTAACTTTTGAGACAAAGTCATAAACAACATTATGGCTTCCTCTTGGCTCTCTCTCAGATTGAGTTTTTTTATGAGAATCCAAGTGCCATGTCTTAAGGATACTCCATCAGACCACGTAAAGAACTAACACTTGGTGTTTCAGCCAAGCCAGGTAATGAGACCTCTTGATAACAAACATGAGTTGGCTGTTCTGGAAGTGGATGGTCCAGCCCCAGTCAAGCCTTCAGATGACTATAGTCCATCTGACATCTTTACTGCAACTTCATCAGAGAACTCTCATGAAGAATCAACTAAGCCATTTACAAAATTTTTAACCACACAAACTGTGAGATAGCAAATGTTAGTTGCTTTAAAATGCTAAATTCATGAATAACTTCTTATGTAGCAATAGGTTACTAGTGTCATCTTCACTAAATCACCCCTTTCACTAATTTCTATCACTCTTAAACTACTTAACTTGAATTTTGATAAATACATCAGCTGATCAAATGGCTACTTCAAAATAATTTTGTTTTTCAGAATTATTTTTCTATAATCTGAATTGTAAGAAAATCTCTCGCAGGAGATTTAGCTTGTATATACACACTGCATGAGGAACCTTCCTTGTCCTGCCCTCAAACTCATCTGCCCTGTTGATAAACTGGAGAGTTCAATAAGTTGTCATAAATTTTTGATATCAGAATAATCTTTAAGATCAATTTACTCCAGTCTACTATTTAACCAGCCAATGTATAAACTAGAGCATACATTCCAACACCAACCTGTGTTGAACTCACAATATCTAAGGAACCTGGGTATGTGGCCTGACTGATTTGGTGCTCAACCACTGAGCCATGCTGGTTGGGCAAGTTTTTTTTTTGTTGTTGTTGTTGTTGTTGACAGTATTACAGATGTCTCCCATCATCCCTCCCCTTTTATCTACCTCTTTCCAATCCCTACCCCCCTCATCTTTACCATCCTATTGTTCATCCATGTTTTAAGGCAAAAAACTTCTCTCCAAAACCAAAAAGTTCACACCCATCTAAGTTCCTTTGATTAGAAGACAACAATCAAGCATTCTCAGGCAAAAGGGAATTGGTAAGAACTTGGCTGGAATGGTGGCAAAACCAAGCAGAAGGACCTGTAATCAAGACCTTGGTTATACAGGGGATGGACTACAGAAGGAAGATAAACTATGGAAAGGGAAAGACTAGAATGAATCTAGTTAAGTTGGATTGGGATTGGGGGTATAGATTGTTTTAAGTTTTTTTTTCCCCATTTACTTCATTTTTTGAATTGTATATATTAAATTATATATTATATAACTGATATTATATATATATAATTTGTATTAGATAATAGATATATATAAAACTCCAAATGGAATAATAAAATCATCTCTATGTTTGGCTCCATTAATTCTTCTTCAATATTCACCTTCTGTTTTTCAATGTACAGTTAATTTTTTATGACAGACAAAAAAAAAGGGGGGGCTACGAATAATTCTACTTTTGATGTCCACATGTTGAGAGTATAAATTCAACCAACAATGAGAGTATCCTTATTACTCCTTAAATGGGATGGTTTTAGGGAATTGTACAGAGAATGTAGCAACTTTATCCAACAGCAAAGTCAAATCCAAACAGGAAGTCATCTTTCCCAATCAAATAAGTGAAATATGACTTTCTTCTTCTTTTCTTTTCTTTTTTTTCTTTATTGATTAAAGTATTATATATGTGTCCTTATTCCTCCATTGCCTCTCACCAACACCCCCCCCCCACTCATGCGCTCACCCCCTGGTGTCTGTGTCCATTTGTTATGCTTAAATGCAAGCATAGAAGTCCTTTGGTTGATCTCTCCCCCTTACTCCCACCCTCTGCTACCTTTCCTCTGAGGTTTGATGGTCTGATCCATGCTTCTCTGTCTCTGAATCTGTTTTTGTACATCAGTTTATGTTGTTCATTATATTCCATAAGTGAGTGAGATCATGTGATATTTATCTTTCTCTGTCTGGCTTATTTCGCTTAGCTTAATGCTCTCCAGTTCCATCCATGCTGTTGCAAGTGGTAAGTATTCCTTCCTTTTTTACCACAGCATAGTGTTCCATTGTGTAGATGTACCAGAGTTTTTTAATCCACTCATCTGCTGATGGGCATTTAAGCTGTTTCTAAATCTTAGCTATGGTAAATTGTGCCATTATGAACATAGGGGTGCATATATGCTTTCTGACTGGTGTTTCTAGTTTCTTGGGATATATTCCTAGAAGTGAGATCACTCAGTCAAATGGAAGTTCTATTTTTAGTTTTTGAGGAAACTCCATAATATTCTCCACAGTGGCTACACTAGTCTGTATTCCCATCAGCAGTGCACGAGGGTTCCTTTTTCTCTGCATCCTTGCCAGCAGTTGTCATTTGTTGATTTGTTGATGATAGTCATTCTGAGAGATGTGAGATATTTAGTACCATATTGTCATTTTGATTTGCATCTCTCGGATGATTAGTAACTTTGATCATGTTTTTATATGTCTCTTGGCCTTCTGTAAGTCCTCTTTCAAAAAGTATCTATTTAGGTCCATTGCCCATTTCTTTGATTGGGTTTTTTATCTTCCTTTTGTTAAGTTGTTTGAGTTCCCCGTAAATGTTAAACCTTTATTGGTGTAACATTGGCAAATATGTTCTCCCATGTGCAGTGGGCTTTCTTGTTGTTTTGCTGATAATTTCTTTTGCTGTACAGAAGCTTTTAATTTTGATGTAGTGCCATTTGTTTATTTCCTTTTTACTTCCCTTTGCCCTAGGAGCTGTATCTGTGAAGAAATTGCTTTGGCATATGTCTGAGATTTTGCTGCCTATGGATTCCCCTAATATTTTTATGGTTTCCTGTCTTATATTTAAGTCCTCTACCCATTTTGAGTTTGTTTTTGTGTATGGTGTAAGTTGGTGGTCTAGTTTCATAGCTTTGGACAAAAAGCACAAATATAGGACTATAGGTGGCCTGTACCTGCTCAATTCCTAAAATTTTCTGGTAGCTTAAAAAATAAAGAAATAACAAAACAAAAATATGAAATGCATGCACTATTTTAAATGTTTACATTTAATGTCACCATGCAAAACACAGAGTAGCGGAATTTTGTTATCCACTAGATAATTAGAAGGTTTGTATTAAAGATAAAAACGAATGTTTCACTTGGAGGCCTAGTGAATGTGAGACCTGGGCCAAATGGCTCACCTGTCCTGGAAACACAGAGATGCAAATTGCTGCAATTAAGCCTAGATTCTCAGTTAGAAATTTGCATTATTGGAAGATGCTAACCTTTGTAGAAATCAATTAATTTTAGGCAAGTAATTAAAGCAAACTTCAAGCAATTAGGTTGTTAAAAGGGGAGAGTAGTATGCATAAAAATAAGATCCTGGAAACTACCACTGCTGACCTGATGGAACAGAAAAATGCACTTCACATAGTAAAGGATCAATCAAACATGAAAGAAGGAGAATCCAAATCAAACAGAACAGAGCACCAAGTAAGTGTCCTCAATAATTCCAGGTTGTAACAAACCAGAATGTTGGTATCAGAACCCTGAGAAGAGTATCTGTTACTCATCTTATACTTTTATGCTAAAGTTATGTGAAAGTAGTCAAAGGGTAGAGGAGATGGAAGAGTGAGAGTGGGTCACACTTTGGAAGTGAATATTGTGTTAAAAACTTAACAGTTTGGAATTATAAACAGATCAAGTCATGGTGGACTCTGCATATTTGCTAAATATTCTTTTTGCTTCTTGTAGATTAAAGAAATATTTTCATAGGTTTTTGAAGTCTTGCCTGGTAGCTCTTTTTGAAGGAAAGCACAGTGAGAACATTCATGCACTTGGCTCAGACAAAGCTCCTACACAACCTGGAAGAATTCACCAAATTAGTGTGACAAAGGTTTGGCTTCTACCTATTTCAGTTGTGTTCCCAGATATGAAACATGAGCTCTTACTGTCAGGTACAACTTCTGGCATATCTGTCTCTGGACTCCCAGATCTCCTTGTGACCTCAAAACTAAAATCATCACTGCTTTATTTTTACTGATAGCCACAGTGCTGATGAGGATTCTTATGCCACTATGGATACTTGTATCTTTGTAGATAGATGGCTGCTTTTTCCCACCAGATCTTTTAACAAGCTATTTTTCCTTGTTGTCTGAAATTTCAGAAGGACTTTCCTTAGGTTAGGGTCTATTTTGTGTATGGATAATAAATATCCTCAGATCCTATAAAAACTTGACATAGTTGACATAATATAAATTTTGTTTAACAAATGCATAAATAAATCCTGCTTAGGATTTGAGGGCCCTTGTAATTTGAATACTAGTCTTAAGGCATAGCTGTCAGAAATTTTTCTTATGGTAAATCTTTGATTTTTGCTAACCCTCTATTATCTCCATGGTCTTTGTTTTATATTCTTTTCAAACATGTTAGACCTTCTGAACTTATCTTCTATGCCTCTACACTTATACTTCTCATATTTTCAATTTCTTTTCTTATTAAATTACAATCTGGAAACTCTCTCAATTTTATTTTCAGGATTTATTTTTGATTTTTGATTCATCAATGTTTTCATTTTTAAAAGGATTATCTTGCTGACAGCATGCATTTAAATATCTTATTTTAAATTTTGTTCCAACTTTTTTGTTGTTTTTGTTCTTTCCTGTGTCTGTTTTTTTTTTTTGTTTGTTTTGTTTTGTTTTTGTGTGTGTGTGTCTGTGTGTCATTATAGTAACTCTCATTTGCACTGTGGATTTTTTTTTCCAAAGAGCAAACCTTTCTTTGTGCATTTATTTATTTTTTTTTAAAGAAAGGTCTGAATTAATTGATGTTGACAGCTACAGTGGATTTTCTCTCCTGAGTTGTGGGTAGATTTGTTTGTTGGTTTGCTTTTACTAGTACCGCCTCTTCCTTTTAGAAGGTCTGACTAAAAGCTCTGCTTCAAGAAGAAACTTTCTGCTTTACCTTTGGGAAATTATTTTGAGTAAAGGAACAGACCAGATGACTTGGCCATACTTCCTGAGTAAGACACCAAATATCCATGTCTCTTCAAAATCTTAGAAGATGATCTCTCAGCTTTTGCTTCATGCTAAACATAGTCGAACAGTCAAATTGTGACTGGAAGCTATTCCAGAACTTTTCAAAATTAAGCTTTGCCAGACTAGTTTTGAACTTCCCATACTATTCAACATTTTGAACATAACAGCAGCCTTGAAATCTTTTCTATCTTTCTGCTGTATTTTCTGATGCCCAGCTTCTTAAAATTTAAGAAAATGCTTGGTTTATTTTCTCACTAGCTGTTTTTCAAAAACAGAGTCAAACAGCAACAACATGTAATTTCAGTGCATATGAGTAGACATCATTTCTCCTATCTTCCTCAAGGACAGAAGAAAAATTATACTCTTTTTCCTAATTCTGCACACACTTGGCATTTATGTTTATTCATATTTATGCATAAATGGAATTTTTTGCAACTATATATTTATTAAATAGCACAATTTTACTCTTAAAAGTACTTAACTTAGAATACTATCTTAGATTTAAGAATTCTGTTTAAATAAATAAAATATATATCCAATAAATTTTGCAAAAGTTTACTAGATGCATTAAAAGATGGAATATTGGTAATTTTTAGTAAGCTTTTTTGAAACTTTCATAATCTACATAATAAAATAGTAAGATGCAAATTGACTGTACTTCATGACACCCCACTAGCCAATTAGGAGTGAGTATGCAAATTAACCCAACAAAGATGGTGAGTTAACTTGCATACACAGTCACTGAGCAGCTAGGGGCAGGATGGCATGCTTGCATTGTCACCATGGTGACAACACAGGCATTCCGCACCACCCTAGCTGCTCTGGGTCTCTGGGCAGCATGGGAAGATGGCTCTGGCAGGAGCAAAGGTGGTGCTGGCAGCCAGAATAAGGAAGGCCCATTCTTGCACAAATCTTTGTGCATCAGGCCTCTAACTTATTATAGTAGTCTGTATTTGATATTGGTATTATAGATTTGAACCAAACTACATTAATTCCTCAGTCATACCAGTTTTATATCTGATGCCAATAACCATAAGCATTAAAAATATAATTTTTTTCTCTCAAAAAATTGTTACTGGTTCAACTTATTTTTTTTATCCTTAGATTTTCCTATTGTTCTCCTTGAGAATTTATGGATTCCTATTTTCACATAGAAACCATTTGATGGACCTATTTTCAACTCTTCCTTTTGTTTTGTTTTCATCAGCAATAGAATTGTTATTATTCACATCACTAAGATCTAGTTCATTCTCTAGTAAGAACAAATATTCCTCACATGCAATTTTTGTGTGTGATTTTTCTTATTTATGTTCTCAGTAGGCATATTCTCCTCACTTGCTAGAAATGAAAATTCAGT
>PVJN01056315.1:0-12956 GCA_004026805.1 Lasiurus borealis | reverse complement strand
CTCCGCCGAGGCCACATGCGTGTTCTCTCGGCCTCGGGGTCCGGCAGGGCCTCCCGCGCTCAGCGGGACCACCCGCCCCTGGGACCACCTGCTGCCCCTCCTCAGGGTGGAGCAGCGTCAGACTCAGGCCCGGGACTCCTCCCCGGGGGAGGGGCTGGCAGCCTGGCTCTGGGCACTGCCCTCCCGTGGCTGCCTCGGTCGCCGTGGGCACGTCCCCATGGGTCTCGAACCTCCCACAGGGTCCTCCGAGCGCCTTCACGTAACTGTCCACAGAGGCCAAGGTCGCAGCCAGGTCACCAGGCAGGGCTGGGGGCTGAGGCGAGGACGGGACCAGGCGGGTAGGGGTGCGTGTCTGCGAGGGCCCCGGTTTCCCGGCAGCACCTCCCTCCCTGCCCCTCGGTCTCCGCCTCCCTCCCCAGGCCCAGGGCCAGGCCCCTCCGGAGACAGGGGTGTCGGGGGTGCTGAGGCCGGAGCCAGGGGTGGCCCGGGTCCCACAGTGCGCAGGGCTGAGGGTGGACCCTCCTCTTCCTTCGGGGACCCCTGGGCTTTTGCTGCTGGCTGGGGCTCTCTGGCAGAGAGAGGGCACCCCCTTTCTGAGATAGCCCCCCTCCAACGCAGGATGGGGTTCTCTGTGTCGGCTCCATGGCCTCCGGACACCACTGCTCTGCCGCCTGTGCTGACAGGCTCCCTGCTCCCCGTCCACCAGGGGGTGGAGGGGTGCAGGGCTGCTGCTACCCTGTGTCCCCGAAAGTCAGACGTCCCCCGAAAATAAGACCTACTTCCCATTTGCCTCTCGCTGTCATATCAGGCATCCCCCCAAAAATAACACCTCCCCGATCATCAGGCCTCCCCCAAACATAAGGGATCCCCGGAATAGAAGGCCCCCTGAAGCTACCGTCAGGCGTCCGACTCCTGATTTAAAGAGACCCCGTGCGGCCCGAACAGCTCCGGCTGCTGCAGCCCATCCGCAAGCTGGTTGGTGATGACAACGACTCCCGTCCCGTCGACAGGTCATACATTTCCTCTTCTTTTTTTTGTTCAACAATAAATGTGCACCATTTTCTTCTTCATGGAGAAATAAGACACCCCCTGAACATAAGACCTGGCGCCTCTTTGGGAGCAAACATTCGTAGAAGACGCTGTCTGATTTTCAGGGAAATAGGGTAGCTTCTCTGGAGCCATCCATTCAGGAGCTGTGCCCCTCACGGGAGACGGAACCTCGTCTGCATCTAAAGGACAGCGGTGGCGCGAGGGTGGAGGAGGCAGGGGCGCCTCGCCCGTCCCAGGAGCAGCCCCGCACACCCCACACCTCGCTGAGCCCCGGCCCCCTCTGCGAGGCGGAGGCCGGATCACGCCATCTGCGCCGGGGCTGGGAGCCCGGGGGATAGGGACCTGGGAGGGGCAGGGCTGGGCCTGGGAGGGATGGTGAGTTCGGGGCGAGAAAGGGCCTGGTCCCTCACTGCAATCCCCCTAATCCATAACCCTGTCCATGGTGGCCGGTCACTCTGCGGACACGGGGAGCCTCCGTCCGGCTCAGGCTGCCCAGCTGGGTCCAGCTCCAGCCTCAGCTCTCCCCCAATTCCCCACAGGCGCCTCTCCCCCCACCTGTGCCCGGTCCCTCGCCAAAGTCCCCCTAATCCAGCGGTTCTCAACATGTGGGTCACGACCCCTTTGGGGGTCGAACGACACTTTCACAGGGGTCGCCTAAGACCAGCGGAAAACACAGGTATTTACATTATCAGTCATAACAATAGCAAAATTACAGTGATGGAGTATGGCTGGGGGTCACCGCCACATGAGGAGCTGCATTAAAGGGACGCGGCATTAGGAAGGTTGAGAACCACTGACCATTTAATCCATCACCTCGGGTGCGGCTCCTGGTCCCTGGGTGGTTGGTCACTCTTCGGACACGGGGAGCCCGGCTCAGGCTGCCCAGCTGGGCCCAGCTCCAGCCTCAGCTCTCCCCCACCCTCCCCGCCACGGGCTCCTCTCCCCCCACCTGTGCCCGGTTCCCCGGTTCCCGGTTCCCCGGTTCCCGCAGTAGAAGGATGGAGATCTGGCAAAAACCCTCCAGCGTCCACTCAGCAAACGCTTGCCCGACAGTGACCCCTGCTGGGCAGAGAGGGAGTTGCTTTGGGGAGAAATGGGAGCAGGAAAAGCCATCCCTTCTCCTGGGGCCAGAGCCGCCTGGCTGGAGGGAAAAGGGGGGGCCGGGGGGCTGCCCAACTGGCCAGAGCCGCGGTGGCGCCCCCACAAGCCGCAGGGCCATGAAAATGGGGCCTGGGCCGGGCTCTCCCGCACGGGCTGGGGGGCCACCGGGCCTGCCCAGGCCTCGGTCTCAATGGCCAGCCTCTGGCTGTTGGACAATAAATAAATGCCTGTCATTCAGTGCTGCCCCCCTCGGGTGCTGGCTCAGCAACCCCGGGGCGTCAGACGCACCGGTTGTGCAGGAGGGAGCCTGGGGGCGCCCAGGGCGGTGGCGAGGGTCTCAGGGGCGCTCGGAGCGGTGGTAGGCGGATGGCAGGTGTGGGAGGGCACGGAGGTGAGTGATGGGCCGTTCTCCCTCCGCAGGAAGGGGATGATGGCTCGGGGGTGGGGAGAAGGGGGAGATTAAGGGATGGGGTGTCACCAGCTGGGATCCAGCCAGGCCTGGGGGACCCAGGATGCTCCCCACCTCCTCCGGAGAGGCTTCCGGCAGCTTCCGGTCAGGCCCTGACCCCGTCCATCCAGTTCTCCTTGCTGGAGCTCTGAGACCACCTCCGTCCCGGGTTTGGGGACGCGGGTGCGAAGGGACTCGGCCCCTCAGTGACAGTGCGCACAGCCCCCCGCCCGGAGCCGGCACCGCGGCCTCGGCTGGCGCTGTGGGCGCAGCCCTCGCCGACCCTGCAGGCGGCGGCCGTTGGAAGCAGCTGGCGGCGGGGTGACGGTGCCAGGAGCCTGCGCCATCTGGCTCTCTCCTTCACCTGCAAGGACGGCCAAAGCAGGCCCCGCCGGCCAATGGTGGCTGCAGGGCGCCCGCGTCGGCCACAACGGGGCGGCCCCGGGCCTGGACGGCACCTGTGGCCGCGGCCTCCGTGGCCTCCGAGGGCTCAGGCTGGGGACGGGCACCTCTAAGGGCGAGGGGAGCAGCTGTGCCCGCCGAAGGCTCCGTGCGCCGCGGGGGGCGGGGCCTGGGCAGCCGTCCGTCCGTCAGGGACGGCTCACAGCTCCCGGGGGGACAGGGTCTGACCGGCAGGTGTGTGGCAAGGACGGTGAGTGCCAGCCAAGGACCGCCCTCTGGGATGCGCTCCTGACTCAGCGGAGGCGTGAGGTCCGCCAGCAGGGATCCGGCTCTCTGAGCCTCAGACCCAGCCGGGGTCACCCTGGCGCTGGGCACCACGCAGGCTTCTCCGTCTGGCGGCATCGGGTGCCCACGGTGGGGCCACGCACCCAGTCTCAGCTGCTGTGAGGAGGAGGAGGAGGCGGAGCCGGCGTGCGTCCGGGCAGGGGGCTCAGGAGAGGGGGAGGCAGTGAGGGAGGGGTTGGGGGAGGGAGCCCCGGCTGAGGGAGGGGGGCAATTAGAACGTGGGTGGCAGGTGTCCAGGTCCAGGGACCCAAGGACCCAGGGACAAGGGAGGGGGATGGGGGGAAGGGAGGCAGGAACTCAGCCCAGAGGCTGCCCAGGCCCCTCGTTCTGCCCAGTCGTGCCCCAAAGTCCCTGCTACAGGCTCTCAGCTTCCTGCGCCCCCAGGCCCCGCCTGCCCCCCGGCCCCCGCCCCCACATCGGAGGAGAGGTCCTCACTCTCAGGCTGAGGCTCAGCTGGCCCCCTTCAGGGTCAGGCCCAGCAGCTGGGCCCCTGGGCGGAGCCGGGAGGAGGGCCCGGACTGTCCCCTCCGCTGCCCCCTCCTGGGCTCGGGCAGAAGAGCTTGAGTGTCTGAGGTTTGGGGATCCCCTGGCCCAGGTGGGTCCCTCCTGCACCTCCTCCTGCAGCCACAGCGGGGGCCAGCCAAGGCCAGGAACGGCCGGGCTGTGGGAGGACTGGAGGTGGGTCCCCAGAGGGCAGCGGGGGGTTGGGGGACAGAGGGATGGAGGAGGGGGACCCAGCCTCTGGGCAGCAGACAGGGCTCCTGGGGCACAGGGTGCTGAGAGCCTGACTCCCTGCCTCGGGGGGCCGGCTCCTAGGGAAGGTCTGGGTGCCTCCCCGCTGGCCTCTGGGGGTGTCCCCCTGCGGGGTGAGGGCTCAGAGCCAGGGCTGCTGCTGCACAGCCGGGGACCCCTGTGGGGACAGCCGCTGGGGACGGAGCCCAGACAGACGCCCGACTGCGCACAGTGGGGCCACACGCCCCGGCCCAGCGACTTCTCTCTACGCGCCCACCGTGGGCACCGAATCCTGTGCCAACCAGCGACGCCTGCTCCCCGGCCGGCCCCGCCCAGAGGCTGAGCGCCATCCCGTGAGCCAGGAGGAGGTCAGGGGTCGGTTCCTTCAGGGCACACGCGCCCGGCTGTGGGCTCGCTTCCCTGCGGGGGGCCTGCGGGAGGCAGTGATCCCTCGATGCTTCTCTCTCTCTCCCTCGCCTGTCCCCGCTCTCTGAAAATCAATAATAAAAACACCTTTTTAGGAAAGGCACATAGACAAGGCCGCCTCGGCATTCGGGAGATCCCATTTCACACCGGTGGCCACAGCCGACGCGCCTGCATCCTGTCCGGCTCTCCGGCGCCCACACCGGAGCCCATTCAATCTCATTCCGACGACAAACGGCGGTGATCGGTATCGCGCTCCCATTTCACAGCCGGGAAAGGGAGGCCGGAAACCCCACAGGCCCTGGTCCAGGGACCCGCATCGGCGGAGCGGGTGTGAACCCAGCGGCGACGTAACCTTCACCCGGAGCAGGTCCCGGTCTGACCCGCAGGCCCATGGAGGGTTCTGGGCCAGCGATGGTGCTCACGCCAGCCTCCCTCCCCCGTGCCCTGTACCAGCCTCCCTCCCCGTGGCCACCCAGCCTCCCTTCCCCGTGCCCTGTACCAGCCTCCCTCCCCGTGGCCACCCAGCCTCCCTTCTCCATGCCCAGCTCCAGCCTCCCTCCCCGTGCCCCACACCAGTTATATAAACACCAGAGAAGACAGTGCCTGCCCGAGGGGCCGGGTCCCTGGGGGGCAAAGAGGCAGAGCTTCCCGGCTGCACCTCCATGGACCCACAGCTCCCCACTGACCCGAAGGCTTGGGGGGCGGGGGAGGAGGGGACTTGGGCCACCACACGCCCCTGAAGTGCCCTGTGGGGAGCCCCTGGAGCTGGGGATCCTTCACAGCCTCAGTCCCTAGCGATGCCCGCTCCCCACCCCCAGGCCACAGGTCAGCGCCCGCTCCGGGAAGGCGTCTGGCGCTGGGGGTGCCCGTCTGCATCCAGAGCCCCCGAAGCCCCTCAGCGTGGTCCCCACCGTGCACGGCCGTCTGCAGACATTACGAATAAATGCCCTTTCTCCTCGGTTTTTAGGAAAGTGCTGGGGGCAGAGAAGGCCGGCACCACCTGGGCGCTAGCGAGGGGAGGAGGGGCTTCCGACCCTGGACAAGTGGCCGCTGAGTCCTACCTCCTCCACCCCCCACTCCCCCCCACGGCGATCGCATCCCCTCCAGGTGGCGCTGGCCTGCGGCGGGAGCAGACACGTGGCGAGCTGGGGGTGCAGTGCAGCGGCCTCTGCAGGGGGCACTGCGGGCCGCCCTCTGCCCAGCGCGCCCGCCCGCCCGCCCGCCCCGGGGGAGGGACTTGGAGGAGCCGCAGAAAACTCGGTCCTGCCGCTCCGGCCCCAGCCCCCTCCTCCCCCTCCTCCAGCCCCAACCCCCTCCTTCTCCTCCTCCTCCAGCCCCAGCCCCCTCCCCGCGGCTCACCGTGCAGCAGGGCATGAGGGGCGGCTGGCTCCCCCTCCAGGCGGGTCCTCACGGTGGAGTCTCTGCTCTGCAGCCAGCGGCTCTGGTCCCAGGGACCCTGCGGCTCCGTGCCCAGCGGGCGGGCGGGCGGGCGCGAGGGGCGGGTCCCGGGTCGCTGGGCAGAGTGAGGCAGGGGCGGCTCCAGGGGTGCAGAGGAGACCCGAGCCCCAGCCGGGCCGGACGCTCAGCTGTCCCCACCCCCGCGCCTCTCGGAGCTGCAGTGCCGCTCAGCTGCCGGCTCCTCTGCCTCCCGCCCCCGCCTCTGCGGGCCAGACCGGTCCCTCCGGCCGCGGCTGCGGGCTGGGCTGCAGGCTGAGCTGCGGGCGGCGTGTTACTGCGTGTCACCAACCTCAGGAGGCGCTCCGCCCGTGGGCAGCTTGCTTAGGGGTCACAGTAAGAAACACTCCCAGGGAGACCCTCCTGCCAGCCACCCCCCCCCCGCCCCGTGCCCAGACCTCTCCCTGCAGGCGGAGCTGGGGCAGAGCTGAGGCGCAGAGAGGGGGGCAGCAGAGAGGGGGGCAGCAGAGAGGGGGGCAGGCCGGACCACGCGCACACCCTGGGGCAGGGCTCGGTGGATCGCAGGGACCCTCCCACCCCGCCCCTGGTGCAGCCCCTCCGGCTGTCTCACCTCCCGCCAGTCCAGGGCTGCGCCCCTGCTCGGCCCACCTCCCGCCGGCCGCCCTGTCCTGTGGGTGCGGGTGCGGGTGGGGGGAGGGTCCCCCAGCCGCTCTGCAGGAGCCCAGGAACAGCTCCTTCCTGGGGAGCCGGAGGCCTGGCCCCAGCTCAGCGCTCCAGGCAGGGCAGCGAGAGACGCTCCTCGTCTGGAGTGTCAGCTGCCCAGTGTGGTCCTCGCCGAGGGTGTCCGCCTCCCGGGCGCAGGCTCTCCCTGACACACCCCACTGGTCCTCCAGCGGCTGCAGCACCCAGGGCTGGGGGTGCTCAGAGGGGCGGCCTGGGTGCCCTGCGCGCTCTCCTGAGCAGGACGCTGGGACAGCTCCCTCACCCCACTCGCACATCCAGGTGGAGGCAGACACCTAAAGTCCACGGCCTGGGCTTTGTAAGCATTCCCAGCGCTGCCGGGAGGCCCCACCCCACCCGGGGCAGGCCTCTCCCCGCTCTGTGCCTCAGTTTACCCTGCCTCAGGAAGGCGGGCTCATCTCCCACCCCCGGCTCTCCGCCTCGGAGTCAGCCTTCCTGAGCACCAGGCCCCGTGGGCCGGATACAGGCAGAGGTTCGTACGGAGTTAGCAACGGCCCGTGGCCGTGCGCACCTGAGCCTGCCAGCAGGTGAGGGCCCTGCCAGGGAGGCGGGGCTCGGCGAGGAGGTGGGGAGCCCTGAGGTCAGATCCGGGGACTGGAGACCTCCTCCGAGAAGGAGGCTCCGTGTGTGCGCGGGACGGGGGGGAGGGCTGAGGTCATGGAGGTGCAGGGACCCAAGACGTGCAGCGTAGATGAGGGGTGGGGCGGCTCCTCCTCCCTCCTTCCCCATCTTTGGCAAGAGAGGGGGTGCTGAGGAGCAGGAGGAATGAGGAAGATGACGATGGTGGTGATGGTGATGGTGATAGTGATGATGATGGTGGTGATGGTGATGGTGATCATGATGGTGATGGTGATGATGGTGATGCTGATGGTGATGGTGATGATGGTGATGGTGATTATGATGATGGTGATGCTGATAGTGGTGGTGATGGTGACAATGAGGGTAGTGGTGGTGGTGATGGTGATGATAGTGATGATGATGATTGTGATGGTGGTGATTTGATGTGATGCTGATGGTGGTGATAATGGTAATGATGATAATGATGATAATGGTGGTGATGATGATGGGAGTGATGGTGATGATGGTGATGGTGGTGATTTGTTGGTGATGCTGATGGTGATGATGATGATGGTGATGGTGATGATGATAATGGTGATGATGGTGGTGGTGGTGATGATGACAATGAGGGTAGTGGTGATGGTGATAATGATGATAGTGATGATGGTGATGGTGGTGATAATGGTGGTGATGATAATAGTGGTGATGGTGATGGTGATAATGGTGGTGATTTGTTGGTGATGCTGATGGTGATGATGGTGATGGTGGTGGTGATGATGGTGATGGTGGTGATAATGGTGGTGATGATGGTGGTGATGGTGATGGTGATGGTGGTGATGGTGATAATGATGGTGATGGTGATAATGGTGATTATGGTGATGATGATAATGGTGGTGATGGTGATGATGATAATGGTGGTGATGGTGATGGTGATAATGGTGGTGGTGATCGTGATAATGATGGTGGTGACGGTGTTAATGATGATATAATAGACTAGCAGAAGTGAGTGCTCTGCCAGGCCCCGGGTGTGAGGTCGCACCATTGACCCAAGCTCTCCTAGAGGCCACGTGGGTCCCCTCCTCCCGCTCAGAGGGGCAGCCAGAGCCCCGTTTATCCTTGCAAAGCTGCTCCCCGCCTGGCTGCCGGCCCCGGGATCCCACTTCCCCTGTCACTTCCTGCTCCGGCCGGTCACCAGCCACCCCTCGCCGGGAGCGCGAGCCGGTGGAGTGCCACGCCGCGAGGACGGGGAGGCAGTGCTTTGGAGCGGCCGCCACCCGACCAGCGAGGCTGCGGGGCGGGGCTGGCCCTCTCCCCCAGCAGACGCCCCGCGGCCCCCTCGCGAGCCGCGCTAACGAGGAGGCGGCCTGGCCAGGTGGCCCGCCGGCCGCCCCGGCTCCGTCTGTCTGCCGCGGGCTCCCTGGCCTCGCCGGCCAGACAGGCCTGGCTCCCCCCTGCCGCCGCCGCCAAATGGCCTTAATCGGCTCTGAGCCGCCCCAGCCTCCGGCGGGAAGCTCTGCTGGCCATCAGCCCCGCGCTGGCCACCGGCCGCCCCCTGCCCCCCTCACCAGCTGCTCCGGAGCTGCGGGCCGCGGGCTGGGATGGAGCGGCTACAGGAACCGCCAGGCCGGTGCCCGGTGTCTCAGAGGTGCTCCCTGGCCGAGGGGCCTGGCTCGGCCGCCCACGGAGGACACACACACACACACACACACACACACACACACACACACACGAGGAGCCCCGCCTGCCGGCCAGGCCAGGCAGAGAGGGCTCCTCCCTCCGGGGAATGAACTCGGTGCCGAGTTAAACACGAAGGAACTTCCGTTACGTCCCTCGAACCCTGAACTCTCCCCGTTTTCTCAGGACAAGGGCTCCCTGGCCCTGTTTTCCTCAATAAACAAACAAATAAAATAACATAAAAAGGAGCGAAAGGCGGCTTATTGGCTCTTCGTTCTGGAGGACAGGGCGTGATGGGGGAGGAGCTGCCGGCTCAGAGACGGGGACACAGATGCCTCCAGGCAGCCAGGGTCCGAGGTTTTTTTTTTTTTTTTAATATATTTTATTGATTTTTTACAGAGAGGAAGGGAGAGGAATAGAAAGTCAGAAACATCGATGAGAGAGAGACATCGATCAGCCGCCTCCTGCAGGCCCCACACTGGGGATGTGCCCGCAAGCAAGGTCCATGCCCCTGACCGGAATCGAACCCGGGACCTTTCAGTCCACAGGCCAACGCTCTATCCACTGAGCCACACCGGTCTCGGCCAGGGTCCGAGTTTGAAAGGGCCATTCCCGGTTACTCCATGCCGGCAGCCAGGAAAGGTGCCCACCTGCAGCCCGTGGCACCAGGGCAGGCCTCCAGCCCAGGAACTGACCCTGTGCACGCCCAGTGGGCTCAGGGCTGAGTAGGGCCCATGCCCACTGGAGAGGCCGGCAGGTCTCAGGCCTGAGGGTGCTTAGAGGTGCTGGGCCTCTTCTCAAACCCCGGCTGGGGCGTCCGCGGATGGTCACATGTAGGCAATGGTAGTTGGGGGGGCGCGGGGGGTGGGAGGAGGGGTGCTCCAGCCACAGGGGGCAGGCCAGGCCCCAGGCTCAGCGCCTCCCTGGGCTCCAGGTCCCACATCCGTTCGCTCGAGCCCTCGGCTCCTGCCCGGGCCGCCCGCCCCCTGAGCGGTGCCCTGAGCTGGGCGTGGAGCCGGCCCCTGAGGGCAGAGGAGCCGCTGGGGCAGCCCTCTCCTGGGGGAACAGGGAGGGCACCCCAAGGTGCCCTGAACGGAGAAGCCAGCGCCACGGCCAGGTGGTCCCCAGCTCCATCCTGTGGACGCCCCACTAGCCACAGCGGCCCCTCCACGGAGACACCACCCACAGTCATACCGCCTCCGCCTGCCCATGCCCAGCCCAGGAGGCGGCCCCTTCGGGTGGTCAGGTCTCAGCCCGGATGCCGGGCTCCCTGGGGTCAGGCCCTCCCGCCCCGTGCCCAGCGGGCGTTGGCACGCACAATGCTTGCTGGCGTGCGGGATTGCAAGGGTCTGGGATGGCTGCCCTCCGCCCTCTGCCCTCTGCCCTCTGTCCTCTGCAGGGAGCCACCTGGGCCTTCCCATCCCCCATCCCCTCAAGCTCCAGGTCAGGGGTCAGGACTGAGCCGGCCGGGAAGGTTCCAGAACCCGGGACCAGCGGGTCAGACCCCATTCCGTTTCCGCTGCAGGTTGTACCCCGAGGAGCGGAGGACATCCCCTCTCTGCCAGGAAGCTCCTGGCGTCACGGGACAGACGGAAGGACCGATGCCCTGGGCTGGCCCGGAGGTCCGAGAGCGAGGCCACAGAGCCGCTGGCACAGGGCGCTCCGGCCGGACGGACGGGAGAGGCGTCCTGTCCCCGTGGCCTTCGGGTCAGGACTGGCCCTCCGTGCCCCCGGGACCCCCGAGGCCAGGCCGCTCTGCCCCGTGCTGTGGGCGGCCGCTAGGGGTGCCCAGGACGGAGCCGGGCCAGCAGGACGGAGCCCGAGCCGTGCCAGCCCCACCGGGAACAGGACGCGCCGCTCCGTCTGTGGGGCTCAGACGGGCGTCCCCACACCCCCCCAACCCGCATCGTCCTGGGCAGCTGATGACCCCACGCCCCAGGCACCGCCCGCCGGTCCGTCCCCACAGGCACCCCCGTAGCGGACCCGCTGCAGCCATTTCCTGAGGAGGGAAGGTGGGCTGACCCTCGGCACCCCTCCTCTGGAACCGCCCCCCCATTCTGGCCTTTGGGGAAGGAGACCCCCTGCTCCGTAGGTCTGGCAGGAGGCACTGGAGGGACAGAGGCCCCTCTGGGTCCACTCCCACCGCCAAGGCCCCCGTCCCCCTCCCGCTCCCCCGCTGGAACCCCCAGCCTAAGGGCGCATCGGGGGAGGGGGGTCGGCTGGAACCATGGGGGTCCCAGGGGAGAACCCCTGCAAACAGTGGTTCTCCACCTTCCTAAGGCCGCGCCCCTTTAAGACAGCCCCTCACGGGGTGGTGACCCCCAACCATAACATTATTTCCGTGGCTACTTCATCGCTGTCATTCTGCTGCTATTATGAACTGTCATGTAAATATCTGATAGGCAGGGTGCATTTTCCTTGTTACAAATGGAACATCTTTAAAGCATAGTGATTAATCACAAAATCAATATGTAATTATATATTGTGAAATATTCATTTCTCATTACAAATACATGAAATGTTGTCTTGAAGCGTGGTGTAGCCTGGGCAACAGTCTTAATATAAATGACACGGCTACATTTTCCGCTGGTCTCAGGCGACCCCTGTGAAAGGCTCGTTTGATCCTCAAAGGGGTCGCGACCCACAGGTTGAGAACCGCTACCCGGCGAGAACCAGGCTCGGCCCGGCGGGAGGAAGCGGCCTTTATGGGCGTCTCCGTGGGGGGACAGCGGGGCCTCGGGTCCGGGAGGAGGGAGCGTGGCGGACGGTCTGCACCCCGCGTGCCCGGTGCGGGTCCGAGCTGGGGCTTCTCTCGGGCGCGCTGCCCCGCGGGGAGGGGGGCTCGCAGGGCCAGGCCTCGGTGTTTACGCGGAAACCGGCGAAGATGTCCGCGCCGTGAGCGCCGGGAGCATGGCCTCCGCCACCTCTGTCCGTCTGTCCGTCCAGTCCATCTCTCCATCGGGAGAGCCCGGACCGCTGGTGGGGCGGGGCCTGCGGGGGCGGGGCCCGAGGGGCGGAGCCTGCGGGACGGGACTGGGGGCGGAGCCTGTGGTGGGCGGGGTCTGGGGCGGGGCCTGCGGGGCGGTGGGCGGGGCCTGCGGGGAGCGATGAGCAGAGGGTTCCGGAGGGGAGCGAAGGGGAGGGGAGAGGAAGGGAGGTGGGGGTGAGGGTGGGTAGGAGCACCCTCCAGGCGAGCCGGGTGGTCCCTGGGGGCGGGGCTGGAAGGGAGGGCGCCCCTTGTCCTTCCGCAGGGACCCCACTTTGGGCTGCAGTTGGTGGGGAAGCAGCCCCACCTGGTGGCCACTGAGGAGACTGCCGGGAGGGCCCTGGAGGCGGCCACCCGGGCTTCTGGGACCTGAGGTTCTAGGCCCTGAGGTTCTAGGACCAGGGGCTCTGGCATCTGGGGTTCTGCTGGGAGGCGGGCAGGGTCCAAGGACAGGCACCCCCCCCCTCCCCAAGAGGCTCCCTCTTGCTCCCTCACCCGCTGCGGGGACCAGGACCTGCTGTCACTCTGTCCACGGCCCTTGGGTCCCAGAGCAAGTGAGGTGGAGTGGGGTGGGGTCCCCCTGGGTCCTGGCAGGGCTGGGGGAGGAGGTAGGGGGAAGGGGTGAGGGGTGAGAGGGAGGGGGGAGGACCCAGCGGGGCCCGGGAGGACTGAGTGAGAGATGAGGAGAGTGGGGGGGGAGGGAGGAGGGGGGAAGGGGGAGGACCCACCCTACACGGCGCCCATGGGCAGGTCCAGGCCCCCGGGCCCCCGCGGGGCGCCGTCCCCCAGGGCCCTCTGCAGCACGGCCCGCAGCGGCTGGCGCGCCCCGGGCTGGCGGCCGGCGCTGAAGTAGAGCAGGGGCCGGGCGCCGGCGTGCAGGCAGGCCAGGAGGCGGGCCAGCGGCGGGAAGAAGGGCAGCAGGAAGCTGAGCAGCGGCCGCAGGCTCCAGTAGAGGACGTAGGGCAGCCCGCCGACGGCCAGCAGCAGCGCCGAGCCCAGCACGGGGCCGTAGAAGCGGGGCCGGGGGCGCGGCGAGCAGCAGGACACCCAGAGGAAGAGGGCCAGGCCGGCGCCCAG
>PVJN01056314.1:0-12815 GCA_004026805.1 Lasiurus borealis | reverse complement strand
TGATTGCCCCCAACTGCCTCCCCCCCACATTGGTCTGATCACCCCTAACCGCCTCTGCCTCAGATCTGCCACCATAGCTTTGTCCAGAAAGACATCTGGAAGATCTCCGGAAGGTCTCCCGGTCTAATTAGCATATTACTCTTTTATTAGTATAGATAAGTCCTTAAAATAGAATCCATGCTCTTTAATGTGGTGGTTACTTAATTTGAAAGCCTATTTTATTTTTTCTTTTGATATTAAATATCAATGTTTCATAACATTTTACTTAGTGACTATAGTATTATAATTCTATGTATTTAAAAAATGAACATAAATAAAAGGTAAATGCATGGTCTCTGGCACAATGGTCTTTTTAACTGTTTTCAACTAAGAATTAGTAGGTGGTGGTGGTTACTATATTAATAAGATAATCCCTGTCCCTTGCAACTAACACTCAGCATAAGAACACTAACCTAAAAATCTTAAACATGATAAACCTAAATATAAAAATATATTGGTGCAAATTAGGCATTACATCTATAGTGACTATACAATTTTCTTTAAGCAAGACTTCTCAGGGGATTGGGTGAAACAGTAAAGGGATTCAGGAGGAAGCTCACAGCATTCCACAATATTAAGAACCTGACTAACGCTTTATGGTATTGGTTAATCAAGAAAAGCTCTTTGGAGTGGGTGGACTCCCGTTATGATTTCAAGGAGAAGGAAATAGTGGGCAGAGAGGAAGAAAACTATCCCAATATATTAGGCCTTACAGCCTCCCTGCTGCGGACAATATATCTCTTTTCTTAGCCATAGGCTACCCACTCACAAGTCTTTACAACATCCATGGCGGTGGTAAGGAACAATTTAATACAACAGCCCGCCCCACAGAAAATTTCCGCTCAACTTTAAAGGCTTGTCATATCTGTCCCATCAATTGGAGAGAAGAGATGAAAATGGATTCTCCAGAGCAATAGGCTTAATGCACTACCCCTGAGGTAGTAAACCATCCCACTTAGTGTAAATAGTTTTGAAACCGGGTGATAGAAGTATAAGATCCATTTCTCGTCCGTAAAAGCAAAGGCTAAAGCACATTAACTGCTATGGTTTCAAATCATCAGTGAAGCTAAAATATGAGGAGAGAAAGGTGAAGATCTGTTATCTGTGGCTCTGGACTTTAACCCTGGACAGTGAATTGAATACATGCCAAGTGCAGTTTCTAATTTTGATCTGAACTATTCCCACATTAACCATATTTTCACTGCTTATTACTAATTGCATTACCACAAATAAAAGAAAACAGACAAGTAGACCATTGCAAAAACACAAACTAGACTTTACAGCTTAAGAGCCAAGGCTGAAACTAAGTAAAGATAATCCAGAATATGCATATTGGAAAAAGCTCAAAATAGTGAAGATGAAAAATTTCAACTGCTCACTATATGTACAACTGCCATGTTTTTTACTCTTATATCATAACTCAAATACAATGCTTAAAACTACTAGCAGTCCAACAATTTATTTTTTATTGCTTCACATATTAGTTTATTTTACATTTTTTAACTTACTTTGAAAGTTTCTATTACCATTAAAATGGAAATTGTACTTTTATGATTGGTTCATATTCTCATAGTGTCGATACCAGTGAATTAATTTCACTAACAACTATGGGATCTGATATATGTTTTTTTTTTTAAGATCCAGTAAGGCATCATCAGAATCACTGCAGTTCGTATCTTGTATATGACTGTGTAACTGAATATATACCAGACTCTGAGGACCCATGCATTTAGTAAAACTGGAATCATTTATTTTACTGGTAAACTCTCGAGCACAGGCTTTCAACAGAAAGAATGCAACAGTAAAAAGGACCGGTAAAACCTCTTTTACTAAATTCTGAATCTAAATGTTTTCTTTCGGCTGCCAAATCATTCTCTGAAAGGTAGAAAGAAATACCCGCTAAGTGCTATGTGTGAAAACATTACAAATCAAAAGAACAACACGGGTATTTTCTCTTTGTTAAGATACTAATATCTTACTGTAACGTAATACACCTCGAAACACATTTCAATCCCGCACAGGTTTTTACCTGGGACCATACCACGAGAGTGTCCATTAACGAGTAACAATCATCCAGAAAATGCTTCTGGAGCATGGGCACAAAGAATGGAATTACAACGAGTCGCACACACATAAGGGATACGGCAATGAAACGATATTACACGGCTCTCTTTAGAGTGAGGATGAAGCCGGTGGCTGCTGTTTGTACAATACCATTAGTAAAAAACTGTTCCGCCGGAGGCAGAAAAGTTGGTAAGTGAATGCATCAATACTGAATTCAGTGTTGCCTTCAAAACGTAATGGCTCATTCAGTGCAAACATTAGGAAGAGGCTAATAGAAAGGTTTCCTAGCCAGCTAGATTGAACACAACATGAGGTCCTCCCTCGGTGTACGCACTGAACAGTGTTTAATTCTGCCTTCTGGTTGCCCAACTTGGCGATCTTCAGAATGAAGGGGGCAGAGGGAAGAGACTGGATGTTACTCTATCGTTTAATAACAGAAACGAAGCAATATCTAAAGTAAGGTTTCTAATTTTTTTCCTTTTACCTACCTCAGTTAAAGAAACATTTTTAATTCTAAAATTTCATTGTTGCCCAAAGAGGCAATCTGCCCTAGCACTGTGTGCTTCTCAAACTTGCACATGTGTGTGCGTGGATACCTGAAAATCTTATTAAAATACCACATCTGATTCAGTAAGTCTGGAGTTTGGGCATGAGAATCTACTACAGTTCTAATAAATTCCCAGGTAATAGCCACACTGCCAATCCACACAGCACACTTTTGAGTAGCACCAGTCTAATAAAAACAGGAGCAGAAAATATGGTTTTTCCTCCCATCAACTCCCACAATTCAAAATTATTTTCAAGTAATACAATTTCACCAGGCTTTTTAAAATATATATTTTATTGACTTTTTACAGAGAGGAAGGGAGAGGGATAGAGAGTTAGAAACATCAATGAGAGAGAAACATCTATCAGTTGCTTCCTGCACGCCCTCAAATGGGGATGGGCCCACAACCAAGGTACATGCCCTTGACTGGAATTGAACCTGGGACCCTTCAGTCCACAGGCCAACACTCTTTATCTACTGAGCCAAATTGGTTAGGGCAATTTCGCCGGGATTTATGTTCTTTATTTGTAAAATAAAGAATTCATATAATCAGGCTTTTGCAAGAAAAGCACTACATTTGTAAGCAATAAATTTAAAAATTCATCTAATTTGCAAATAATACTTCCAACAGGGTACGAATATCCAAAATATATAAAGAACTCATACAACTCAACAACAAAAAAGAGACACTCCAATTAAAATATGGGCAGAGGACCTGAACAAACACTTGTCCCAAGAAGACATACGAGTAGCCAACAGATACTAGTTATAAAGGGAAATGTAAACCAAAACCATAATGAGGTACCACTTCACACCTATCAAAATGGCTATCAATAAGACTGGAAATAAGTGTTGGAGAGAATACGGAAAAAAGGGAACCCTCATACACTGCTGATGGATATGTAAACTGGTACAGCCACTACAGCAAACAGTATGGAGGTTCCTCAAAAAATTAAAAATAGAGCTAACCATATGACCCAACAATTGTCTTCTGCAGATGTTTCTTAGATAACTTGTGCATTTCATAAGCATGAATTTAGTTAAATCTAGATAACATGATAAACAAATTCTCCCAACCAGGCATACAAACTGGTGATACATAGAAACAGACCTGGAAATCCCACTATTCCTTTCCAATACTGAACACTGTAACAAATAAGCTTCTAACACACAAGCCACTAATGTCACTTCCTATTTAAACATTAGTGAAGTTTAAGTCTTATTTTGGGGGAAAGTATACATTAGAATAGCCACCTCGGGAGGAGGAGTCACAACATCTAGTAAAGCTGATGAAGTGTAACCTGTGACCCAATGTGGTAAGCAGCCTCTAAGAAAGCCTCCAATGACCTGACCTCCTGCTATTCCTTCCCTTATGTGACCTCCGCCCCTTTAATGTGGTTTAGACTCCCTAGACTCAACAGAATGTGGCAGAAGTAATGGGATTCCAAGATTAGGTTAGAGATACACATGGCGTCTACCTTGGGTTCCTGCTCTCACTCACTCACTCTCTCACTCACTCACTCACTCTCTCACTCACTCACTCACTCTGGGGGAAGTCAGCTGTTGTATGTTGAGCTGTTCTGGATGAGGAACTGGCTAACGGGCACCAGGACCTTAGGTCAGCCAATACCCACGTGAGTGTTCAGGAGGCAAGTACTGCCCCAGGTGAGCCTTGAGCTGACTGCAGGCCACTGTAATCTTGTGAAGGATCCTAACTAACCCTGAGGCACCCAGTTAAGCTGCACCTAGGTGTTTAACCACAGGAACTGTGAGATGCTGAGTATTTGCTGGCTTGAGCTGCTACATTTGGGGCGTTTTCTTATACAGCAATTAATAACTGAGCTCAAAGAGTACTGGAACATTTATATCACCACTTTATAATAAGAAAAATTAGAGCAATTTAAACATCTACCATCAATTGAAACTTCTAGAATAGCCATATAATAAAAAACTATACAGCAGGAAAAAATGAACTTAAGCTAAATGGGCCAATTTTGAAAATTCTTAAAATATTGAGTGGGGACAAAGGCAAATTGCAGAAAAATAAGAACAGTCTGAAACAATTTTATAGGCTCAAGACATCAACTAAAAATGTCATGTGAGTGATAAGCAAAAATTTCAGTGTGGTATGAAGGAGAAAGTGAAAGGGGGTAGAGGACACACAAGAAGCTTTCAATTGCATCTGTCATATTTTAAACTACATGCCAGGTACATGCATATTTATATGTTATCTATACTTTTTGTGTTGTCTGAGATCTTTTGCATCAAAAGTATATAAAGTACATACAATGAAAGCATACACTTAAGTATAAAATTTGATGGGTTTTTTGTCCATTCCCTTGGATTTTCCAATATATTCCATATGAGACCATTATTCTACTATAACTTTTAGCAAACTATATTAATTATGTGTTTAGATGTTTGTCTCCTCCCGAGGCTGTGAGCAACTTCAAGGCCCAGAAAAAAACCATTCAGTAAATGTTTGCAGAAAAAATTAATGGAACGAACAGTGCTTATATGGGTTTCATTTTCCTAACTTAATATCTGCTTATTTTCAAATAAACTGACCATAGCTTGATCTCCACAGGAAACAACTAATTATCTAAGAAAAATTAACTTGGCAAGGCTGCATCCACTGTTGTTCATTAACTAATATTAGTAATTGTCCAGATTCATTAAAAATGTTGGCACAGGACTCAGTCTTTTTTTCCCCCTATCCCAAGTCACGCCACTAGCTGGTTTCGGGGAGCACAGAGGAAATTCAACCAAGAGGTTAGCCTTACAGTTCTCTGACCTCCTTAAAATCAATAACCTTTAGCTCCTTTTCACTTTGATTAACCAACTGTCAGGGCCACATCCTAGACTTTATCATTCATCACCTGGAATTGCTCAACTTTTGAAGTAAAATTCAAATGTCTCATTCTCTGACCACAACTTATACTGCCAGCCCTCCCACTCCTTTTCTCCCTCTCCGCCTGTCCTTCATTCTGAGTCAACCAATCCTCGTATCCGTCCATCACTCCCCTCACACTCTACCCTCACTCTAGCCTAACTATTACTTAACAGATGATTTTTTTCTACTTCATCAAAAAGACGTTAATCCATGCAGTACATTTCCCCTCAGCTTTCCAATTCCCACATATACATTTCTCTAACTCCTTATTCATCTCTCACCTATCTCCAGACTTAAGAAACGTAATGTCCACCATCTAACAAAAGTCAATTCCATCTGTGCTCTTAACTCTACTTCTATATCCTCCCTCTAACACTTCATCGTTCATGCCTGTTCTTCTCTATCCTCTCCACAGGTCCTCCTACCACCCCAACCTTGTACGTTCAAATCCTGTGCAAACTTAAAAAAGAAATTTGTTTCTTACTTTGTGTCATCCTAGAGCTAACATCTAATTCTTCTCCTCTTTCTATTCAAATGTCATCATTCTACCGAAACAAATTATATGAAGGACACCTTATTTTCAGATTCATCTGGCTGGAGAAGTTTCACTTCACAGTGGAAATCATTCTCTGTCCATGCAACTCCACCTTCTTAACCATGTTTTTCCTTAGACTTGGTGACCATGAGTTCTCGGCCTCTATTGTGGTCTTTCCTACGTAATATTCCCTAGGATCCTCCCTGATGGTCTTGTCCACCCCTATATTCTCCACAATAAACTGATAACTTCCTAATCTTTAATGATAGCTCAGACTGCTTCCCTAAGAAAGGGATTCAAATTCATCTCTGACTTACGAACATGTACACTGGGCCTCCCCATCGACACCACGAATTCAACATATTCAAAACTTATCTCTTTCAAGAGTAAAATCAGCAAAAAAAAAAAAAATGGTAGCTCCAAGAGCCACTCTCCCACAAAAACATTGAAAAATGGTCAGACTAAAGAAACCAAGATGGCGGCATAGGTGAACACCTACACTGCTGCCTCGCACAACAATTTCAAAACTACAACTAAAAGACAGAACGGTTATCATCCAGAACCACAGGAAAGCTGGCCGAGTAGAAATTCTACAACTAGGAAGAGAAAAGCACACTGAGACTCAAAGGAGCTGCAGGAGGCAGAGGTACTGAGATGCAAGTAAATGAATGCAGCTGGCTTTCTCAATCGGGCTTTTTCAAGCGAGTGTGAGACAAAAGCTCCCAACTGCACTGAACTCCAGTTCCAGGAGAGACTCTGGGGACCCAGACTCATTCGCTGTCTGGCAGCGAGTGGAACTCAAGGGCAGTTTTCTCTCAGAGGTGCTTGCAGCAATTACCACGGTACACTGAGACACAGGGGCCTATTAGGGCAGGGCTGACGGGAAGCCATTGCTATCTGTTCCGTACTGAGACGCCTCCCCATCCAAGCTGAGCACAGAGGTTTTGCAAGTCTTCTCTCATAAGGATCTCTCCAACACAGAAGTTCTCCCAGACTAAATACAGCTAATCCTCACAGCCAATGGGCCTGGAGGTCAATTCCTCCCAGGGATACCAACAGCAATCAAAGCTTAACTATAACAAGACTGTGCTCACAGCCCACAAAGGGGTGCACCAAGAGTGTCCACCTCAGGTAACTGGAGGGTCTGAGCCACTGGGCCCTAAAGAACACCTAGCACACAAAGACACTCTATCAACTCAGAGAAGCAGCCAAAATGCAGAGACAAGGAACAGGTCACAAATGAAAGAAATGGAGAAAAACAAACAACTGAATATAAAGTTCAAAACCACGGTTATAAGGTTTTTCAAGAATTTCCTAGAAAAGGTCAATAAATTTAGTGATACCCTTGAGGATATGAAAAAGGACCGATGAGAAATTAAGCATACACTGACTGAAATAAAAAATATTATACAGAGACCTAACAGCAGACTAGAGGAAAGCAAGAATCAAGTCAAAGATTTGAAATACAAAGAAGCAAAAAACACTCAACTGGAAAAGAAAAAAGAATCCAAAAATATGAAGATAGTGTAAGGAGCATCTGGAACAACTTCAAGCATACCAACATCAGAATTTTGGGGGTGCCAGAAGAAGAGAGAGAGCAAGATACTGAAAACCTATTGGAAGAAATAATGAATGAAAACTTCTCCTACCTGGTGAAAGAAATAGACTTACAAGTCCAGGAAGCACACATAACCCCAAATAAAAAGAATCCAAAGAGGACCACACCAAAATACATAATAATTAAAATGCCAAGAGCAAAAGACAAAGAAAGAATATTAAAAGCATCAAGAGAGAAAGTTAGTTACCTAAAAGGGAGTACCCATACCACTGTCAGCTGATTTCTCAACAGAAACTATGTAGACCAGATGGAAGTGGCAAGAAATATTCAATGTGATGAATAGCAAGAACCTACAACCAAGATTACTTTACCCAGCAAAGCTATCATTCAGAATTGAAGGGCAGATAAAAAAAGCTGAAGGAGTTCATCACCACCAAACCAGTATTATATGAAATGCTGAAAGGTATTCTTTAAGAGGAAGAAGAAGAAAAAGGTAAAGATAAAAATTATGAACAACAAATACATATCTATCAAAAGTGAATCTAAAAATCAAGTGAATAAAAAATTCTGATGAACAGAATAAACTGGTGAATATAATAGAATCAGGGGCATAGAAAGGGAGTGGACTGACAATTCTCAGGGGAAAAGGGTGAGGGAGGTGCGGGGAAAGACTGGACAAAAATTGTGCACCTATGGATGAGGACAGTGGGGTAGAGGTAAGGGCAGAGGATAGGGTGGGAATCAGGTGGAGGGCAGCTATGGGGGGAAAAAGAGGAATAATTGTAATAATCTGAACAATAAAGATTTATTAAATTTTAAAAAAGAGAAAAAATGGTCAGACTGAAGTTTTTCAGAGCTCTATAAAAATCATCAAAGGTTTACAGCAAACACAATTTTCTTAAAAAAGGTAACTTTAAAACCGTAGGGAAGTTTCAAGGCATTTTTATTTTCTCTGTTCAATATCCCAACTTTGCTCAGTGGTAATCTCCAAGACTGCAGCCCACATTGCTAACGTGGGACACTGGTCCCCAGTTTTAGCAAGAGAAGAAAATTGTGTTTGTTTTGACCTGTCTGAAATTGCCTGAATGACTGATATAAGGTGCTTATCGACTTCACCTCACCGGAACTCAAGAGTGTAAAAGAAAACATTCCTCCAAACACACACACACACACATAAAAGGAAAAGCTATTGTCAGCTGGGGTAAAATACTACAGTTGAGGCAAACAATGGAGCACCAACCATAAGCTAGGGAGACGGTTTCTTGGGAAATTAGGGCATTCAAAAGTAACACATATGCTATGGAATTAAGAACTATGAATGCTCAGGCAGAACATGTGCCCTGAGACCTGAGAATACCCTAAGCTTTCGCCTATATTGATGTCAAATCTCAGCACAAGCAGGAAGAGAAGATTAAGATACAGTCACAAATAGTGTAGCTAGAAGGGATGCCCCAAAACAGAGACAATTAGCAAACACTGGGAAATGTTCGTCTTTTTCTTGTTGTTGTTTTCCTCATTATTTAATTTTTTTGGCTCCTGAAAGACAAAGAGAGAATCCTAAGTAGCAAAAAGAAGCAATTCATTTCATACAAGGAATCCTACGTAAGATTAACTGTCAAATTCTTATCAGAAACCATGAAGGCTGGCTAGAGGTGGGATGACATATTTAAAGTGCTGGGAAAAAATGCCAGCGAGGAATTCTTTATCTGTTAAAATTATGCTTCAAAACTAAAAATGAAATTAAGGCAATCCAAGCAAACAAAAGTGGAGGGATTGCACTGTTAGTAAACCCGCCCTACAATAAATATTAAAGGAAGTCCTTCAGGCTAAAATGAAAGGCCACTAGACAGTAACTCATCTACACGGGTAAATATAAAAGACAATGTTACCATATTTTGGTCTGTAACTCCTCTTTGTGTTTCCTAGATAATTTAAAGAACAAATGCATTAAAAATTACAAATCTATTTTAATAAGCACATATGTACAAAGATATAATTTATTACAATAACAAAAAGAGGGAGATGAAGCCCTAACGAGTTTGGCTCAGTGGATAGAGCGTTAGCCTGCAAACTCAAAGGTCCCAGGTTCGATTCCAGTCAAGGGTATGTACCTTGGTTGTGGGCACATCCCCAGTAGGATGCAGCTGATCCATGTTTCTCTCTCATCGATGTTTCTAACTCTCTCGCCCTCTCCCTCTCTGTAAAAAAAAAAATCAATGAAGAGTTATATAAGAGTAGAGTTTTTGTATACTATTGAAATTAATTGACATCAATTTAAACCACATTGTTATAAAATGAGGTTATAATTATATTTGCAATGGTAACCACTAGGAAAATATCTTTAAAAAAAACATATGCAAAAGGAATTAAAAGAATCAAAATGGTATACACCAAAAATCAATTAACACAAAAGGAGATAATGGATTGTAAGAAAATGCAATATACCAAACCTTACAAAATAGAGCAAAAACAGTGCACAGAGGGAATACAGCTGTAAAAGTCTATGTCAAAAGAGTAGATCTCAAATCAATAATCTGCTCTATGCCTTAAAGAATTACAAAAAGAACAAATGAAACTCAACACCAGTAAAAAGAAAAAAAGAATAAAGGTTAAAATGGAGGTTGAAAAATAGAAAAACAATGGAATCAATGAAACCAAATTTTGGTTTTTGGAAAAGATCAACAAAATTAAGAAACTTTAGCTAAACTAAAACCAGACAGAAGACTTAAAACCAGAAATGAAGATGACAATATTAATCTACTAACCTTACAGAAATACAAAGGATTATTGTACATTAAAATATTAGATTGCCTAAAAGAAATGGACAAATTCCTTAAAACACAAATTATCTAAACAGATTTAAGAGAAAATCTGAGTAGATTTAACACAATCCTTTTCAAACTTCTCTAAAAAATAGAACAGGAGGTAACACCTATAACTCACTTTTTGAAAAAATATTATGCTACCAAAGCCAGACAAATTTACCATAAAAAAAACTGCAAACCAATATCATTCATGGGTATAATAGAAGATGCAAAAATCCTCAACAAAATACTAGCAAACTAAACCCAAGATCATTTTCTTTCCTTTCTTTTCTTTAATATATTTTTATTGATTTCAGAAAGGGAGAGGGAGAGAATCATTAATTGACTGCTTCCTGCATACCCCCTACAGGGAATCGAGCCTGCAACCCAGGGATGTACCGTTGACCAGAATCGAACCTGGAACCCTTCAGTCCGCAGGCTAACATTCTATCTATTGAGCCAAACCAGCTAGGGTTCCAGACCATTTTAAAAGGCTTATACACCATGATCAAGGGGTATTTATCTCAGGAATGCAGACCCTATTCCCTCACAAAGCATTAGCCTCACTGCTGTGGTCCCTGCTAGTCTCATCCCCTGCCTCTTATTACTTCAGTTTATATTTATCTCTCTAAACAGGGGTAGGCAAAAGTAGGTTTACAGTTGTTCATATGGCAAATAATACAATAATTAATAAATAACAATAAAAGAATAAACTGTGTTTTGTGCTTAAAACAGTAAACCTTCTTTTTTTGTCCCATCCCGTATCAATCTATTTCTCAACAGCATTTGCTTTGTATATCTGATGCCTTACTTATACGATTAACATAGTGAGTCACCAATATGTTTCTTAAAGAAAAAATTTAAATAGATTTAATAACAGCAATAGCTATGATTTAGTAAGCACCTATGATACACCAAATACTACTCTTAAATATTGTCTCTCTCCAAATATCAATGTGTCTTATTATTTATACACTACTTTCTCCAAAACGAACATCGATTAAAACTGTCTGCCTCTGATTGTGTTAAGATGTACCTAATGTTGCTTTAGGAGGCCTAACCCAGTTCCCAAAACATAGAAGTGGCAAAGAACTAATGATTATTAATAGCCCAATCATTCCAATAAAACAATACCAATCAATCACCTGTCTAAAATGGCAAAGAAAAGTAAATTTTTTATTTTGTATGACAAGGTTAAAAAATCATCTTACTATTTCTTAATTCTTCATGTACTTGCATTTTAGTTTGCTGAGGGTGGAATTAAAAATGCACGTTCCTTATCACAAATATGTAACTGTCCTCGGGAGGCAGATGGTATAGAAAGATCCACTTTGAATTAGACAGTAAGTACATGCTTCACATGCTCTAAAAGGGTAATAGTTGATTTCTTAAATATCTATGACCTACTCCTCCCCAATATCACACACACTGTACAAGCAGACACAACAATCTTCATATCACGCTGGGTCCTCTCTGGTTATCTGGCTTCCCAGGACGAAGGCCTCCACACTTATACTCCTTTCCCTCAAATAAAACATTCCCCAAGGAATTTAGCTCCAGAATAATTAAAAATTCAAGTTGTTCTGAAGGCTAAATAATGATAAAAAAGCTTCAAATATCAAGTGGAAAGGAAGAAAAGAAGAAAACTAGCAAATATTCAGTACCTACTACCTGTATAGTACATTAGACACTGTACTAGATAGTTTCACATAAACTATTTCACTTAGTAATAGGTCATTAATGTTGCTTAAATAACTGAGAAAAATATGATTTTTTACATCCTAATTTTGCTAAAATTGGTCCTGAGAAGGAAGGTAACATGTAAGGAAAGTAACCTTGCTTGTTATTCTTCCACTACTTGCACCATTTTAATGGGATTTTTCTATTAATCTTTGACAAGCCATGAAATTTCATATTTTCACCATGACCAATCCATGAAATTTACCAACTTTGTCCATGATTCATACCAGGTCATAGTTATAATGTCTGCTATGCATTTTAGCTAAATAACCATTGAAACTTCTCCCTTTGGACAGAATGAAAAATCTGCCTATAATTAAAGGAGGAATTGTTAACTACAGGCAGTTAAAAGTTTATAGCATTGTCTGACAGTTGAAAAGATAAACCAGTAAAAAGCCTGAGATGCTGTGTCTACCTGTACTTCCCACATATTTGTACAATAGCGTGCTATCTCTTAGCATCATAAAATCAATCTCAGATTAGGTAATGAAATATGCACCAGCCTTTTCCCAGAACCTTTGACAAATCACACCCAATCCTAAATCTTCATAAATCACGATTAAAGACAAGTATATCATCACCAACGCATATATCTTCCCAAGCCTGACCCTGAGACTAATGAGAAAAGGCCTAGA
>PVJN01056313.1:0-12815 GCA_004026805.1 Lasiurus borealis | reverse complement strand
CTCAGTCACGTACTTCTCCAGGATGGAGTCCGCGTGCCGCCGGTCACTCGTGTTGTTGCAGGCCTGCGGGACGGCCGCACGCCTGAGACACCCGGACACGCCGGCCTGCACGCAGCCCCCGGCCGCTCCTGCCCACCCTTTACCGCGGGGCAGGCCTGCAGGTCAGGGCCTCTCCCAGAAGGGAGGACGGTGGTAGGAAAGTTCCGAGCCCTGACCCTGAGTTAAAGGGACCCAGAGGCCTGAGTTCCAGTCTGGCTCCCGGACTGCCGGGACCAGGAATCCGAGAGGACACACACACGGGCCCGAGACATCAGGGCTCCAGCTCGGGGAGGGGGCCTGAGGACAGACGTGTTGTCGAGGGCAAGGAAACCTGCAATCCGAGGTACTAGGTCCCTGGGGGTCACGTGCACATCATCCCCTCCCCAGGATGGAATGAGACCCGGAAATGGCCTGCCGTCCCGGAAGCTCGGCCAATAAAATCTAGTCTCCCCTGAGAGTGGAAGGGGGAGACGAGGCCAAGGAAGGCAGAAGAGCCACGTCTGCCTCCTCGCGCCGTGAGCGAGCGGGTGGACATCAGGAGACTGTTTTCCTCATGTCTACACAGACGTGCCTGGACAGGGACAGGGACAGACACACACACACGCACACACACACATGCACACGTGTGCACGTCAGCGCGGCCCCCTCCGCGCCAGGAAGCTCACCCTGCAGATGTCCACGAGGAAGTTCTCAAACAGCTTCCACATGTGGTTGCTGGTGTAGATCTCCTTCATCTCCACCTCCGTGTCCACGTAGCAGTGGTTCAGGAAGTTGATGTAGGCGATCTTGACCTGGGCGGACACAGGTTTTGTGAACAGCTGACTCAGAGCTTGAGGACTCAGCGCCCAAGACTTGATCGCTCCCTATCTTACTAGTGAGAAGGATGCAGACACATTCCATTTCCCTGCTGTTTGTTTTTTAAAACTGAAAACTCACATTTATGAAATTTAAAAACACAGAGATTTTGGAAGTGCATAATGTTGTGAATCCTCACCAGAAGATATTTTACCATTGATTTTTAGAGGGACTGGAAGGGGGAGAAAGGAGAGAGGAGGGGAGAAGGGGAGGAGAGAGAGAGAGAAAGAGAGAGAGAAACAGCAATGGAAGAAAGACACATGGATTCGTTGTCTCCTGCTCACGCACCTGAGAATCAAACCTGAGATCCTTCTGGCCAGCGTTCTAACTGCTGAGCCACACTGGCCAGGGCTATCTACACTAATAAAAGAGAAAGATGCAAATTGACCTTCTTCGCAATGCCACCAGCCAATCAGGAGTGGGTATGCAAATTGACCCAACAAGTCCATTTGCATGCACAGACACCAGAGAGGCCGGGGGCAGAGCGGGGATGCTTGCATCATCGCGATGGCAATGATGCAGGCGTTCTGCACCACCCCAGCAGCTCCGGCCGCTGGGCAGCGTGGGGAGGCAGGAAGGCGGCTCCGGCTGGAGCGAAGGTGGTGCCGGCAGCCAGGGGAAGGAAGGCCCATTCTAGCACGGATGTTCGTGCATCGGGCCTCTAGTTCCTAAATATTTTATACAGTGGTGCCTCGAGATACGAGTGCCCTAACATACGAGATTTTTGAGATACAAGCCGTCCAGCGAGTGATTTTTGCTTTGAAATACAAGCAACAGTTGAGATAGGAGTCATTGCGCGGATCGGCCGGCTGCACACGACCCACCAGTTTACCGCGCCTCGAGCATCTCATAGTTTCCCACGCTTCAAGGTTACGGAACGAATTAAACTTGTATCTCGGGGTACCATTGTAATCTGTTGCTTCTTATTTTTGTAACGGAACCGTCGCTTTCACAGGATGAGCATACAGGCTCAGGCTTACGTCTATAGACACTGAACCCGAACCCACTCTGAACGTGTTTCTGAGGCGTCTGTGCGGATCCCTCTCTGCTCCCACGCTGTGTGGCTGGCCCTCGGAGCGGAAGCACCACACAGTCTCTGCGTGTCAAAGACACAGAAGGGAAACACGCCTCCCACACGATCCTTGTTCCTTTTGCCCAGAATCAACACTTGAGCCAACGCCGGTTCGGCCCCGGGACACCTCCCAGCGAATGAGCGACAGGCCCTGGCGCCACGCGGAGAGACCGGGAGGGGGGGGAGGCCACGCAGGCCGCTCACCTCGGGGATGCAGTCCTCGTGGGTCACCACGCGCACAATGTCGTCCAGCGGCAGCAGGGAGTTGCACTTGATCTCGGTGTAGACGTTCTTGCCCTCGGTGCACACGGCCAGCAGCTCCACCAGGTGGATGTGGTACATGAGCGGGCTGTTCTCGTCCATGCGGTCCCGCTCCGACCGCATCATCTGGATCAGCGTCTGGAAGGACGCCCGGTCGTTGTAGAACACGAGGACGTCCTCGCCGGAGTTCACCAGCTGCAGAGACACGGGCCGTCACGTCACGGGCGCAGGAGCCGCGGCACGGAAAACACATCTCACCCGGCCGTGCGGCTCCGTGGGTGAGCGTCGACCTGTGAACCGGGAGGTCACGGTTCCATTCCCGGTCAGGACCCAGGTCCGAGCTGTGGGCTCCGTTCCCATGTGGGGTGGGCAGGGGACGGCCAATTAAAGATTCTCACATTCAAGTTTCTCTCTCTCTCTCTCTCTCTCCCTTCCTCTCTCTACTTTTTATATTCTTATTGATTTCAAAGAGGAAGGAAGAGAAAGAGAGAGAGAGAGAAACATCCACGATGAGAGAGAATCATGGACCTTCTGCCTCCTGCAAGTCCTCCACAAGGGATCAAGCCCACAACCCAGGCACGTGCCCTTGACCGGAACCAAACCTGGGACCTTTCCATTCGCAGGCCGAAGCTCAATCCACTGAGCCAGACCGGCTAGGGCTCTTCCTTCCTTCCTCTCTTAAAAAATCTGTGAAAAAGTCAGATTGAACCAGTGGTTCTCAACCTCCCTAATGCTGCGACCCTTTAAGACAGCTCCTCATGGGGTGGTGACCCCCAACCATAAAATTATTTCCGTTGCTACTTCATCACTGTCATCTTGCTACTGTGATGAACTGTCATGTAAATATCTGATAGGCAGGATGTATTTGCGTTGTTACAAATTGAACATAATTAAAGCATAGAGATTAATCACAAAAACAATATGTAATTATCTATTGTGAAATATTTCTTTCTAATGACAAATAAATGAAATTTTGTCTTGAATCGTGGTGTAGCATGGATAACAGTCTTCCTAGGACAACAGTAAACTACATTGCTACACTTTGCTACACCGAGGAGCAATGTGTTGGGTCCTAAGACCATGGGAATAGGTGTTTTCCGATGGTCTTAGGCGACCCCCGTGAAAGGGTCGTTCGATCCCCAAAGGGGTCGCGACCCACAGGTTGAGAACCACTGGATTGGTCTCTTGCCCTATATGTGCAGTTTAAGTTCACAATGTGAGAGCACACGCGCGCACACACACGCATACACGCACGCACAAGCTCACGAGCAATTACTTTTGTGCCTTCACATGGCTCTGGGAGAGGATCCAGGTCCAAGCACAAGATTAACCAACTTAAGCTAAACGTTTAGCTAAACACCCGGGTAGTGGCGGTCACCTCGGCCATGACCATGTCCTGGCACTTCTTGATGAACTTGCCCTCGGCCTTGACGATGGTCTGCAGGAACTTGATGTACTGCACGTTGCGGCCGTGCGTCTCGATGCAGTGCACGAAGTGCTGCACCACCCGCTCGTTGATCTCGCTGCACAGCTGGAAGTTGTTCATGAAGATGTGCTGCATGGTCACCGCCTCCAGGATCTGGCAGGGAGGGCGCGGGGAGGGGGGCGTCAGGGGCGGGCAGAGTGCACCCGAGAAAAGGCAGCGTCCGCCCTCACCCAGAGGCCGTCTGCCTCGCGCAGGCCTCTCTGCAGGCTGGCTCCCCCACCGCCTTCCTTCTTTCTAACCGTTCAGTCCCAAAGAGCACGCTGTGATCCAGACAAGTCAGGCGTGCTCGGCTGCAGGGGTCACCATGGGACACCAGTGCCCCGACCAGAAGCGGAATAGCCCCCTAAAGGATGCCCTGCCCGCCCCCCAATTTCAGCACAATTTTGACTCCTATAACCATAGCTTCATTTATCTCTTTTATATACATATAAATATATATTTTTCATTGATTTTTTTTTTTACAGAGAGGAAGGCAGAGGGATAGAGAGTTAGAAACATCGATCAGCTGCCTCTTACACAACATCCCCGTACTGGGTGTGTGCCTGCAACCACGGTACATGCCCTTGACCAAAATCAAACCTGGGACCCTTGAGTCTGCAGGCCGACACTCTATCCACCAATCCAAACCGGTTAGCTTCATTAGCATGTTTTACTACTATTATTATTAAATATATTTTATTGATTTCTTACAGAGAGGAAGGGATAGGGATGGATAGAGTGTTAGAAACATCGATGAGAGAGAAACATTAATCAGCTGCCTCTTGTATACTCCCTACTGGGGATGTGTCCACAACCCAGGTACATGCCCTTGACCAAAATCAAACCTGGGACCCTTGAGTCTGCAGGCCGACACTCAATCCATCGATCCAAACCGGTTAGCTTCATTAGCATGTTTTATTATTATTATTATTACTAAATATATTTTATTGATTTCTTACAGAGAGGAAGGGGTAGGGATGGATAGAGAGTTAGAAACGTCGATGAGAGAGAAACATTAATCAGCTGCCTCCTGTATACTCTCTACTGGGGATGTGTCCACAACCCAGGTACATGCCCTTGACCGGAATCATACCTGGGACCTTTCAGTCTGCAAGCCGACACTCTATTCACTGAGCCAAACTGGTTTCGGCTAGCATGTTTTTGTTTTGTTTTTTTATAAATATATTCTTATTGATTTCAGAGAGGGAGGGAGAGGAAGAAAGAGAGACATCAATGATGAGAATCATTGATCGGCTGCCTCCTGCATGCCCCACAATGGGGATGAAGCCTGCAACCAGGCCTGTGCCCTGACCGAGAATCGACCGTGACCTCCTGGTTCCTAGGTCGATGCTCCACCATTGAGCCACGCCTGCCGGGCCATTTGGCCTGTTCTCGACCCTCATGCGTTCTTGTCCCTCTGCCTGCAGGAAGCAGCCAATCCATGATTCTCTCTCGTCACTGATGTTTCTCTCTCTCCCTCTCCCTTCCTCTCTGAAACCAATAAAAATACATTAAAAGGAATATATGAATACATCTTATCTTGGCCACCTGCCCCCTCCACCCCCTACTTCTTCCTTCCCCTTCCCTCTGTGCACGACGATGGAGAGATTTATGTCCCCGTGACGTTTCCCGGAAACGGGCGCTGCGCTGGTGCTCCGGGTCTCGGCAGCCACACGGCAAAGCACAGCCACCCCAGCCCCACCGCCTCCGCCGCCCGGCCTACCCCCGGGTTGAGGAACAGGTTGATGTGCTTGTGCAGCAGGGCCTGGTTCTGCTGGTTGCCCGCGCAGAAGTTCTGCAGGAACTCGTGCGCCAGCCGCATGATCTCCTGCATCTTGGTGTCCTCGGCCTGTGGGGGGGAGTGGGGGCGATGAAACGGGCTGAGCTCAGGCTGCGCCCCGGACGAGGTAGGTCTGGGCACAGACGGCCTCATCCCAGCCCTCATCCCAGGCCATGGCCGCCCCGACTCCCCCAGGCTCTGGAGGCAGCACTGGGGCCACCCTGGGAGACCCCGCTGCTGCCCTGCGTGCCCCCCGGAGAGCGGCCAGCGGCCCACATCCCCCCACTGGCCTCGGGTGGAAGCCAAGAATTCAATGGGGAAAGCCAGCCCAGAGGGTCATGGAGGGCAGGCCTCAGGTTCGTTTGCAGCCGGGCTGAGCCCTGTGAGGATGGGGTGGGGGGGGTCCTGTGAGGACAGGGGATTGGGGGGTGACCCTGTGAAGCGGGGGGGTGGGGGGTGGCCAGGGCCGGCTGACCTTCTCGTAGGGGATCTGCAGCAGCTCCAGCACCACGGCGTGCGCGCTCATGTTCCTGAGCAGCCGCTGCTGCTGCTTGCGGCTCTTGCGCACGGACGCGCCCTCCTGCACGCACAGCCTGCTGAGCCGGATCAGGATCTGGGGAGACAGGGCGGCGGCGGCGGCACCTCAGTTCCGAGGGCCTGGGCGCGGCGCTGCTCGCCTGCGATTGGCTGAGAAAAAGGTCTGAAGAGCATCCTCACCCCTCACCCCTCACCCCGACCCCAGAGAGCTGACTGTGTGAGTGACGGGGCAGCCTTTCCCCACGCCCGCCCATCGCGTCATCGCGCTGTGCCGGTAAAGACGGTACGAGTGGTTATTTTTACCTCAACAAAGCTGGAGGTAATTTTTTAAAAGGAAAGAAACGAACCTCAGAAAACTAGACTGCAGAGGGCGGAGGGCAGGGGTGGGGGGCAAGGAGGCCTAACGGACCCTGATACGTTAAAAACCTAACCTGGGGGAACCCCTCCACCCGGGGCTGCCCCTGTGGGTGGCATCAAACTGAATCTACATCCAAGGTCACCAGGGACGGGGGATTCCACAGTAAGAGGGGCAGCGTCAGAGGGCTCTCTCTCTCTCTCTCTTTTTTTTTTTTCTTTTTCTTTTTCTTTTTAAATATATTTTCTTGATTTTTTACAGAGAGGAAGGGAGAAAGATAAAAAGTTAAAAACATCGATGAGAGAGAAACATCGATCAACCACCTCCTGCACGCCCCCGACTGGGGATGTGCCCGCCACCAAGGTACATGCCCTTGACCGGAATCAAGCCTGGGACCTTTCAGTCCGCAGGCCGACGCTCTATCCACTGAGCCACACCGGTTTGGGTGGCATCTCTCTCTTTTTATACATATGCGTGTGTTTTAAATATATATTTTTGTTGGTTTCAGAGAGGAAGGGGGAGAGAGAGAGAAACATCAACGATGAGAGAGAATCGCTGACCGGCGCCCCCTGCTGGCCCTCCACGGGCCTGACACTCACCTCCTTGACCACCCTGTAGTTGTAGCTGCTGGTGCTCTCGTGCTTCGGGGCCTTGTCCCCCTCCTAGGGCCAGAGGGGGGTGAGTGCTTCCCCCAACCTCGGTGTCTGCCTGTCGGCTGCCCTCCTGCCCCTCGTTCACCGGCCGCCCGCACTCCCCTCTGACTGTCGTCCCTCGGCTGACAGGGAGGTGGTGGGCCACACCGTGGGGAGAGGGGCCCTGTCCCACGGCTTGAGAAGGGGACGGGGCTCCGGGGCTCGGGCCGAGGAGACCGGCCACCAGGGAGGGCCCTGACGGTCTGCGCGTCCCTCTGAGCCGGAGGAGGGGACCCGCCGCGGGGCCCCGCCCACCTCCGCCTTCTTGTGCTCGTTCTCCCCGGACACGCCGTCCATGGCCTCGTCAGGGCCCTGGCCCTTGTACACCCAGAGCTCGGACTTCTCCACGATGGAGCGCAGCTGGTCCAGGTCCTGCTTGATCTGCTTGTAGTTGTCCACGTCCTGGCTGGTGACCAGCAGCTGAACCTGGAATGGGTGCGGCCCATCAGTGGCCACAGCGGATCCCACAGGCGCACACGCACACACAGGCATGCACGCACACATGCACACACGCAGGTGCACACACCATGATTCACACGTTCACATACATGAATGTATGCCCCACCTCGCACACGCACACACACGCACGTGCACACAGGCGCACGCGCAGGCCCCGTACCTGCTTGAAGGCCTGCAGCACCTCCTGCCGCTGGCTGAAGTGGCGGAAGAGCAGCTGCAGGGCGCCCGACACCAGCGGCGGGTAGTCGTGCATCGTCAGGTGCAGCAGGACCCGCAGGAAGGTCCGGCCGCCGTGGTCGTCCAGGTCCAGCGGGGTGTTCTCCTCGCTGCGGGCGCATGGGGAGCGGCGGCTGAGCCTCCGACGCCTGGCTCCCCATACTAAGGGCCCAGACACCCCGGCCCCTGTCCCCCCCACCTCTGTCCCCCACACTGCGGGCCCAGACACCCTGGCCCCCCACCGTAGGCCCAGACACGCCTGATCGGCACCTTTTCTTTCGACTGTTTCCCCCACATTTCACTAAACCTTGTAACGGGTGCATCGGGGGTCACCCCTGAAGTGCCTTCAGTTGGAGGCAGAGCGTGCGCACGCACACACACACCCCACGCCAGCAAAGACCGCTTTGACCCGAGCACCAAGAGTTACACAGAGAGCCCGGCCGGTGTGGCTCCGAGGCTGAGCTGCAACCCAGGAACCAGGAGGTCCCGGGTTCGACTCCTGCCCAGGGCACATGCCAGTTTGAGGGCTGGATCCCCAGGAGGGGGCGTGCAGGAGGCAGCTGATCCATGACTCACTCTCATCACTGCTGTTTCCCTCTCTCCCTCTCTCTCTAAAAATCAAACTTTTAAAAAGTGACAATCTTAAAAAAAAAAAAAAAAATAGAAGCACAAAGAGCAGCAAAACCACCTCAACCAGAGACCGAGCTCTCCTCGCTCCCCGGGAGGAGGGCCGTGAGAGCCGGCGAGAGGACTCCAATCACCCCGGCCTTCTCCCTCCCACCCCACCCCCTTCACCCCCAGCTCAGGACCCCTCCAACGCCGGGACCGGGCAGTACTTGCCTTCCTCCGAAGATGCCCTCCGCCTGCTCCTCAATGTGTTCAAAGTCCAGAGCGCCTGCAACACCGGGGCACGGGTCTCAGACACGGCACAGACCGCAGACACGGCCGGTCTGAGCTCGGGCGGCGGCCCCCCTGGCCGAGCCCTGCCCCGCCCCGCCCACGGCCAACCTCGCGTCTTCTAGAGCTTTCCGCCAGAGGCTGAGCCAGCCCCCCACTTCGGCTGGCTTTCTGGGCACTGCGGGAGCCCCTCCCTGTCCCCCCTCGGGGTGGCCCTCCTGCTGAGGGGCTCGGGCCTGGACAGGGGTTATCTCGGCCACCGCCTCGGCCTGACCCTTCACCACCATCTCCTGGGCAGGAAGAAGGGCCGCTGGCGGGAAAAGCCGCCGGTGGGCGGTGAGTTTTCTTGGCGAGTTTTTTTTTTTTGACATTTCCTGTACCCGCACTCTGGAACCCTCGCCGTCTCGGACCAGACCCCCAGGATGGAAGGCAGTGAGCCCCGTCCCAGGAGGCTCTGGGCTCCTGCCAACATCTCTTGCTCCCCCAGAACCTGAGGATCTCGTCCAAAATACAAGGACCCCCTCACACGCTTGCCTCCCCCTCTTTCTGAGACGCCCCCGGGGATCGGGGCCCCCGGCCGGCACTGCCGCCGCCGCCGCCGCGCTCACCGGGCACGCTGCCGGGCGCCTCCTGGCCGCTGCTGCCCGAGGCCTCCGCGGCCTGCGAGTTGCTCTCGTCGAACTCGCGCTTGAAGATGCACAGGAGGCAGGAGATGCGGTAGTCCAGCCTCACGTTCAGGATGAACTGCGGGGTCGGGCGGAGACAGCAGCCTGGTCACCGGGGCGCCGGCTGCCACCCGTCACGGCCCGAGGCGGCACCAGCACCGGGAGCACCGGGCCGGCCCCGAGTCGGGCGGGGATTGCGGGCCAGGGCGGCCTCAGGCCCCGGTGGGCGGCCCCTCGGATTTGGCGCCCATTTCAGCCCCGGCAGCTCACTTAGCAGCCGGCCTGCACGGCCCTCTCCCCCTCCACCACCAGCACCTGTGCCCGCGGGCGTGGAGGGAAAGGGGCACGGGATGAGGCGCGGGGGAGGATGGCCAGAGAGGGACCTAAGGGCCACCAGAGGCTGAGCCGGGCACTGACCGCCATCCCTTTCCCTGAAGGCCCCCCCGCCACCCCCCCCCAAGCCGCTGCCCACCCCGGCCGGCACTGGGCGGAGGGCTACCTGCAGGATCTCGATGATCTTCAGCTTCGTGTCCATGACCATGATGTCCTCCTTCTCGGGTTCCGCCTGCTTCACGTTGCCTTCGGGGGCGGCGGCCATGGGGGTCGTGGGCAGGAAGCCCCCTCCCCGCAGCACCACCTGCGTCATCAGCTCCCCGACCCCGTGGATGGACCGCATCACGTTGCTGCCTGGAGGGGCCGGGCAGATGGGGTCATGACCCTGTGCCGGGTCCTCAGCTCCCAGACCCCGGGGATGGACTGCATCACATGACTGTCCAGAGGGGCTGGACAGATGGGGGTCATGTCCCATCCTGGGTCCTCAGCTCCGGAACCCCAAGGTTGGACCCATCACGTGATGGCCCAGAGGGGCTGGGACAGACTGGGTCATGACCCCATCCCGGGTCCTCAGCTCCCAGACCCCCGGGCTGGACCAATCACGTGACTTTCCAGAGGGCTGGGACAGACACTGGTCATGGCAACGCCCCTCCAGAGCACTCCAAGGGGCCTGCCAGGGGCCATGAGCTCCCTTAGACCCGTCATTGAACCCGTCTCCGTTCCAGTACATTCTGAGGACCCTGGGGGCCTGAAAAGGTTAACACCCATCGAACAGGAAGGCTTCCGGGAGCAGGGACACAGCAGGTGTGCGATCCCCACAGGCGCGTTGTGTGTACTAATCCACCTGCCAAATCTGACTGGCCGCCTCCTTCAAACGGCTCAGCAGCATACACGGGAACTCACACATAAACACACAGAAAACACGTAAAAATGTGCCCCATCTCTGATGAAGCTGTGGGTCTCTGGGTGTCTAAAGACTCTTCTCTCTTTCTGTGTGAAATGTTTGCAGTGAGAAGTCGAGAAGAAAGGCCAGGCCTGGCCTGCATGGCTCAGTTTGAGCATCGGCCCATGAACAGGAGATCATGGTTTGATTCCCCGTCAGGGCACAGGCCCAGGTTGGGGGCTCCATCCCAGTGGGGGGGCATGCAGGAGGCAGCCGACCCATGATTCTCTCTCACCGCTGAGGTTCCTCTTTCTCTCTCCCTCTCCCTTCCTCTCTAAAGCCAATAAAAATACGTGAAAAAATACTTTTTTAAGAAGCAAGGACAGGACACCCAGGTGAAGGCTGCCCTGGAGCCGCGCAGCCCCTCCCGCTCCGCGCCCCGCCCCGCGCCCACCTTTGTTCTCCTCTCCCTTCGCCATCTTGCTGATGGGGAAGATGGTGGTCACGTGCACACAGTCCAGGATGGCCAGGAGGATTTTGGTCAATCGCAGGAGGTCAGAGAAGTTGTAGAAACCAAAGTAGATGAGGTTCCTCGCTAAGTTTACAACCTGCCGTATGGAGAGAGAGAGGAGAGAGAGAGAGAGAGAGGAAGAGAGAGAGAGAGAGAGGAGGCGGCATTAAATACACTGTGTCCTCCGGATCCACTTTACACCGACCAGCTGGTCAACGCCTGAGTCCCCCGCTTGCCTCACGATGAGACATACGTCGTCTCGCTTACAATTTCTCATCAAATCCCACCGTTTCATCGGGAAGAAGATACAACCAACCAAGACCTGCAAAGCGACGGGTCTGCTCTGAGAGAGAGCGAGCTCACGCAAGTGGGTCTCGCCGGCTGGTCCCTGCGGATCCCCTGCGACAGACCGAGCATAGCGCTCTGTCCTGTGGTCTTTTTTTTAAAATATATTTTATTGATATTTTACAGAGAGGAAGGGAGAGGGATAGAGAGCTAGAAACATCGATGAGAGAGAGACATCGATCAGCTGCCTCCTGCACGCCCCCGACTGGGGATGTGCCCCCAACCAAGGTACATGCCCCTGACCGGAATCGAACCTGGGACCTTTCAGTCCGCAGGCCGACGCTCTGTCCACTGAGCCACACTGGATTCGGCTGTCCTGTGGTCTTTAATCGGGTGAGGTACGGGGTCCTCAGATCCCCTGTGCCCCTTCTCCCGGGAGCAAGGCCGGCGGCAGCGGCCAGGGGCTGGCAGCCACTTGACGGGGGAACAAAACTGAGCCAAACCCGTTCTGAGGCAAAACCCGAGGACCGCGGTGGAGACCGACCTGTCTCCCCTCCACCCTGCAGGGAGGCGGCGAGGAGAGGCGGGGGGAGCCGGGGCGGCCCCGGCTTACCTCGAACGTCAGCTTGTTCTTCTCCTTGTCGGAGAACGGCAGCCGCTGGCACACCACGTCCCGCAGGTACTCCTCCACGAACTCCATGGTCTGCGCGAACCGCTCCTTGATCTCATCTTTGGAGGCCCCATTGCTGTCGTAGCTGGAGGGGAGGAGAGAGGGGGTTCGGCTCCGCCCTGGCAGGCTGTCCCACCCCACCCCACCCAGCTGCTGGGGGAACAGCGCCCCCCCACCCTCTCCCACTTCATCTCCCCGTCGCCCCTGTCACCAGACCCCTGTCTTAGCCCTGTCTCTCTCCCCGCTAGCGGCAGACAGAGTCCTGGTTCCCACGGGTAGACTCCGACCGGCGGCCAGCGCACAGTTACTTGTTGAGTAAGAGAGAGGAGCGAGACATAAAAACACACCCTGCCACCTTCTACATTCCCCAAGAAGTCACCTTGGCCCTCCGTTTTATGTTACGTTACTTAGAAAAAGTAACTTCATGCCGAAACCAGTGTGGCTCAGTGGATAGAGCGTGGGCCTGTGGACTGAAGGGTCCCAGGTTCGATTCCAGACAAGGGCATGTATCTTAGTTTCGCTACATCCCCAGTAGGGAGCGTGCAGGAGGCGGCTGATCGATGTCTCTCTCTCTCATCGATGTTTCTGGCTTTCTATCCCTCTCCCTTCCTCTCTGTGAGAAATCAATAAAATATATTAAAAAAAAAAAGATAAAAAGAAAAAGTAACTTTGGCTGCTGTCTGTGGTTGACGAGACTTAACGGGGCCACATGCGGCTTATTACACGGAACAGGAGGCTGAAGGAGGCCCACCGGTCAGGAGGGGACAAGGAGAAGGGGAGCGGGGGGAAAAAGGCAAAGAGGGAAGTGGACTAGGTGCAGAGGGGTGGGGACAAGGTGCA
>PVJN01056312.1:0-12815 GCA_004026805.1 Lasiurus borealis | reverse complement strand
TGTGTTTGTGGTCTTGCACATAAAACTTTATGTACTTTTTGGATTGTTTCCATAGTAAAGTTTTCTAAAAAAAGGAAATAAAGGAGTGGGTGCTTTTTGAGAAGGGCTAGGTTTTTAAGCCAGTTTTACTAAAGGATAGGCCCAACGAAAATTACATGTTTGCTTATTGCAGGCAGATGAGTATTGTCTATTGCAGAATGAAGGCTGTGTCTAGAATTCTGATAAAAAAGGAAACTAGGTGCAGGAAGTGCCTGGGGCAGGGGAAAGGGCCACATTGCAGGCCAGGCTCTTGGGATAAAGCTGATTAGAAATCTGCTGTCCATAGAAGTGGAGGGTAGGAGTGGGGGCAGACTCGGGGGTTGATGCCCCATGAGTCAGCTTTCTAAGTAACTTTTCCATTTGTCTCCTTGGCTGGCCTAGGCTTATGTGGACTGGGGCACTGGGACTGTGGTGCTGGGTGAACAGCCAGCCAGCTAACCCAGTGCTGTTGGCATGATCGACTTGACTATTTCCACAGAAGGTGTGGGAACAAGCTAGCAAATCAGACTCTCTGAAATACACAGCCAGCTCTCCCACCTCCAGGAGGTCCTGAGATCTGGGAGGGATCATGAAGTCAGAAACCTGTAGGTTCCCAGGAATTCCTTCTTGTGCGAGAAAAGCCTCAGAGACCAGGAGAGACTATCATGAAGCAGGCGCTTGTTCAGGTGGGTTAGAGCAATTCGGGTCAGTGTACCAGGCTTTTCCCAAGGTGTCTATTTTGAGGTTATTCTACTTCGAGTGTCTTCACTGGAGCTAAAGTCTCCTCTTCTGAGGGACACTTTGGGCTTGGGAATCTGCCAGGGGTCATTTGGCACAGAGCCTGGGGACCAGGGGCAGGATTATGTCATACCAGCATGACCAGTACTGCACGAGATCAGGCAGCTTCCTGCCCCCACCACTTGGGTCATAGGGAGGGGCCCTGGCAGGGGGGTTCAGTCATTGCCCGGCTCTATGACAGGGTACCTTCTAAAAATGCCTTAAAGTTTTTCTATAAAAGTTTCTTCCTGTTTTGCATAATGTCCTTCTGCCTTTGACATCCTGAAACTGCAGAGCCGTTGTTGGCGTTGTAGGAGCCACCAACTTAAAAAAACAGGAAAGGACTCCGAGGTAAAGGTGCACTGAGGAAACCGGTATTTGCATTGTAGGAGGTATGAGGTAGTTCCTGGCATTCAAATGAGCTTCTCCGGCTGCTTGGGTAGGGTCTCCGCCTGTCCAGGATGAGTCCTCATCCCAAAATTAAGAGGGACCCCCAGGAAGAGTATGGATGGGTGAGGGCTCATTTGTTCATTCAGCAAAACTTGTGTCGGTAACTATACTCTATGAAGCGTGAGATTTAGATGTAAACAAGAGCTGACCCCCATCCTCTGAGATCCCCTCAGCAGTGGACAGACTCTGGCAAATACCGTGGTTAGAGAGAGGAGAAGCAGCCTGGTGCTCCCAGGGCCTCTCTCCCTGCCTCAGGCTGTTTGAACAGGCTCCCCCGTTGGGAGGGGCAGGGTTCTGCCGAACACAGCCCGTAATTTCCTGTAGTTGCTGCACGGGAGGAGAACGTCATAGCTGAAGCCCGGCTGTTGCGTTCAGTCACCAGCAGGGTAGGAGAAGACAGGAAGTAGAGGCAGAGTGAACAAAAGGTGATAAAAGCGAGAGAGCTGGTGTAGCTGGGACCATGCTGGGCAAGGGAAGGCTAAGGACAGCTTAGACCAGCGGTTCTCAACCTATGGGTCTCGACCCCTTTGGGGGTCGAACGACCCTTTCACAGGGGTCGCCTAAGACCATCGGAAAATGCAGATATTTACATCACGATGCATAACAGTAGCAAAATTTCATGGTTGGGGGTCACCACATGAAGAACTGTGTGCGAGGGTCTCAGCTTTAGGAAGGTTGAGAACCACTGGCTTAGACTTGAGGGACCAAAGGCAGGAAGGTGACTGGAGGGGGAGGGGCGGAAGGAGGGGTTTCACGGTCTGCAGGGGGTAGGAGCAAGCCTTGAACGCCACTGGAGTGAGGATTCGGAGTTCTGGTTCTTCTAACTGGTTGAGTCATTTTGGGCAAGTCCCAGTTTCTCTTCCTCCTCGAGTCTAGGTTGGTGAGGGGAAAAAATCCTGGTTATATCTGCAGCCTGAAAGGCTTCTGACACCCACTACCCATTTCAAAAGCTCCTGTAGCGAGGCTTCTTTCTGGTGAGGATTTTGTCGCCCCTGACTAACAGGCAGAAAGATTTTAGTTGACGGATGACCTCGAAGATGTCATGGGGAATGTTTCTTCCTGTCACTCTGGCTAGTCGTGGGATATGGGAAAGATACTGTCCTCTCTGCTCTCCCCTGTAGAGGTGAAGTTTTGGTAATAGGCATAAAAGGGCCTGAGACAGTGCCTAACATGGAGTAGCTCTGAATCTATGTTACCTATTATTGGTAGTACTGATAGTTCTTATTTGCGAAGATTTTGGCGTTTGCTTTGTAGGGTTTCTTCCATTTTTAAAAAATTGGAAAATGTCATTATATTAAGTGTTTTAAAAGCCTAATTCTTCTATCTACCATTGTAACAAAACATGTGCCTAACTCTGTAGCAAAACTCAATTTTCCTTCCAAATGTATACCTACTATACTCTGTTACAATTATAGTGTGAAACTCTTTTGCACATTGTTTTCACTCAGCTGTTACGTTGTTTATAATTATCCTAATTATCGCATATAGCAGCTCTCTAATATTCCTATGGATATTCTCTTAGTATCCAACAGTCCAGATTTCACCATCATAGATGATCTTGGACATTTTTGCTGTGGGCCGCTCATTGCTTCAGTTGCGTTATTTCCTTGGGATAAATAGCTAGAGAGGAATTTCTAGGCCAGAGGATATTGCTACTTTGTTTTCCAGGCCCTGAATTTTAAATTCCTGGGCTAGGGATATTGGCTTTTAAGGAGTGTGGATTGTGGGAGTCAGGTCTGTTTGGCGTCTCACACTTACACTCCCAGCCCTTGGGCCTTGTGTGTGTGTTAAGGTCCCTAGGTAGGGCTTTGCGGACACTCTGGATTGGAAGCTTTTTCTTTAAGCCTTTACCTCTGGTTCCTGCTGAGGTTTCTCAGCATGCAAAAAGCCTTACTGGTGGCTCTTTCAGTGCCTATGCCAACTAGTTCATTGACACAAGACAAGAACTTTTCATTTTTCCATTACGTATGGAGCCAAACCTGTAGGATGAGGGCAGACCCATTTGAAAGTCTGGCTTTAAAATGGTGTTGATCTAAAACTTTGCAGATTGGTGGCTAGAAATACTACATTCAGCCATCCGTAGAAACTATGTTAGGCTCTGCTGGGCTAGCCAGGATGGCTGACCATTTAACCCAAGTGGATGAACTCTGACCTGACAGCCCTGGTTTGTGGAATCCAGAAAGGGGCCCAAAGAAAGGTTATTTTGGGGGAGGCGTGGGAGGGGGAGGTTACATTGATCAATAGTCCAAGGTCTGCAAATATGAACTGCCATTTCTGTCCCTACAGCCACCCCGCATGCACATGCCCTTTTTATAGATAAACGGGAACCTGCTGATTTGCATAAACAGTAGAATGACTTTAGAACTAGTGATTTTGTTACGGGAGAGGAGAGGAGCTTGTCTTCCCTGGTTGCTTGTGGGAGTGGGGTTCTTGGGGATACTGCTGGGATAAGAATTTCCAGAGGCTCCCAGTGGAGGGTGTGATATGGCAGAAAGCTTTATTTTTGTGGAATTACACCCCTTGGTTTCCAGAGTTCCATTTCCTTCAGTCCAGTCATAGAAGTGAGGCAGAGCCAGTGTCCAGAGTTTACTTTGCATGTTGGAGCCAAGGTCCAGTCCAGCATCGGGCTGGCTTGTGTTTCCCTGCTGTAGTCCCTTGCAGGTGGGGTTCGCCTGACCGTGGGCCATCGGGGTGAATGCAAGAGAAACAAGCGAGCCCGCCCTAAGCAGCCAGAGTCCCAAGAAAGTAAAATTCTTTGTTTAGGGGAATATGTATGCCCAAATGTTCTTGTGCGTCCATCTTCCCTTTGTTGCACACCCCCCTCCTGTGATCTGCAGGGACTGGCCTGGTATTCCTGGTGGAGCTGCCCAAATGACATGTCTGGCTTCCCTTTCTGCTCCTTTCCTATTATTAATAAGCCGCTAATTACAATGGTATCCGTTTTCAGGGACCAAAGGTTTACGAGTCCAGCAGGCAGGGTGGATTCATCCTGGGACAGCTGTTCCCTTCATCTCGTAGCCACTCCATATGTCCTCTCTTCCACTGCATTCCACAGCAGTCAGCTGTGACTTATTAACAGGGTGCTCTCTGGGTCCATTGGAATCAGGCCAGAGCTGCTGTCCAGCACATTGTTCTTGGGGGGGACCCAGGGCAAGACTTCCTTCCTGTGTAAAATGGGGAGATACTTCTTCCCTCAAAGAGTTGATAAAGGATTGAATGAGATGAGGTTTGTGGCAATACCAGTATTTTGATCAGTGCCTAACCCGTCCATCCAGAAGACATCCATTCAACACAGTGGGCTGCAGAGCATAATTTCCTCCAAAAGCAGTTTGTGTGTGTGTGTGTGTGTGTGTGTGTGTGTGTGTGTGTGTGTGTGTGTGTGTATTATCATCTGCCCTAGGGCAGAGTTAACGGGGAGAAGGAAAGGTGAGGCTGTAGCCACAGGTTAGGGGACAGGCTTTAGCATGAAACCAGGGTTTAGTGGAGACTGTGGCCTGGCTTATCCATGAGCAGCCCTGCCGCAGGCCACAGGGAGAAGGCCTCCCGTTTTGTTGAACCCACAATGCTGGGAACTTGGAGTATGTGTTGCCTTGTGTCAGTCAGGCCAGAAATCTGCGGGGACCCGTAGTCTCCCCTTCTCCGGGTGGACGTTGTTTATGTGTCTTGGGGAGCTACCATCTCAGGTCACAGATAGCTGAGTGGTAAGGGAGAGGAGTGGAAGGGTCATTGGATATTTGGTGGAATCTCAGGAAGTGAGAAGGGATGTTAAAAAATGGAGACTGGATGTAAATGGGCTTAACCTGGGGTGCCCAGTGGCCTGTGCGTTGTTAGAAAAAATTAGGCCTCGCTGTGGACAGCCTGTCTTTGCTTAGGAGCTGCTGTTGGAAGTCAGGATGGCAATTCCTTTCAGTCCAGCTCTGGGGCCAACCTACAGAGAAATCTGAGAGAAGTCTTCTCACTAAGGCCTTGGTTTACCCATCCATAAAATGAGCTGAGGGGTTGGCTTGGATGCCCTCTGGAGTCCCTGCCTGCCTGAGTATTCTGATGTAGCCATGTACTCTACATGGCTTTGCTACAGCATGGTAGAGAGCTGTCCCCTTGAGGGCCGGTCATGTAGAACTGGGATAATTCTCAATGGGTCCTGGGAGCCAGGAGTGAGTCTTACTGGACAAATCCACGCTCACCTCATCCTCCAGCAATGTCAATGTCTAGGCACAAAATCAAAACGTGGAATGAGCCGAGACTGGTTTGGCTCAGTGGATAGAGCATCGACTTGCGGACTGAAAGGTCCTGGGTTCGATTCCGGTTGGGGGCATGTACCTTGCTTGCGGGCACATCTCCTTAGCAGGGCGTGCAGGAGGCGGCTGATCGATGTCTCTCTCTCTCATTGATGTTTCTGACTTTCTCTCTCTCTCCCTTCCTCTCTGAAAAAAAATCAATAAAATATATTAAAACACACACACAAAAAAAAACAACAACCGTGGGATGAATGAGTAAGTTGGTCGGTTTGAAAACCCAGTCATTGGGAGCCACTGTGAGTCTAGGGCCCTAGGCTCCAGCAACCACCGGTCGGCCACTCTCACAACAGATGGTGCTAATGCAGCACTGGTCAGGCACCGGGAACGTTCTTCGTCTGTATTACTCTCATTCACTCTCACAGCAGCTCTTTTTCTTGCCCCATTGTCTTGGCTAGAACTTTTAGCACAATGATGATAAGAGAGGACATCCTTTTCTTGTTCTTGTTCTTGATCTGAGGGGGGAAACATTCAGTCTTTCGCTATGAAGTATATTGATAGCAGTGGGATTTTCATAGCAGTGGGGATACCCGATGTTCCTCTTTATCAGGCGAAGAAAGATTCTAGTTGAGGGTTTTTTTTAATCATGAATAGGTGATGTGTTTTTGTCAACCGCTTTTCTGTGGGCCAACCACTAAATCACACCCGCAGGGCTGATTGATTTAAAAAAAAAAAAGATGTAAGTTAATCTTGAATTCCTGGGATAAGTCCTACTTGGTCATGGTGTTTGTATAATCCTTTTGATATGTTGGATTCAGTTAACTAGAGGGTTTTTGTTGTTGTTAAGGATTACTTATGAGATATTGCTCTGTATGGCTTTTTTTGTTGTTGTTTTGTTTTGTTTTTCAGCTTTATTGGGGTATAGTTGACAGAAAAATGATCTGTGGTCTTCTTTCTCATGATGTCTCTATCTGATTTTGGTACCAAGGTAATACAGACTCCTAAATGAGGAGGGAAGTGTTCACCCTTCACATTTAGGGAGAGTTTATGAAGGATTTGTGTTCTTTAACTGTCCAGTGAGGTCATCTGGGCTGGGCTTTTCTTTGTTGGAAACTTTTTGATTACTAATTTCATTTTTTTTACTTGTTACAGTTCTATTCAGATTTTCTATTTTTTCTTGAATCAGTTTGGCAGTTGGTATCTTTCTAAAAATTTGTCCACTTAACCTAAGTCATTTAATTTGTTCGCATACATTTGTTGATAGTATTCCCTTAAATTCCTTTTTATTTCTATAAGGTTGGTAGGGATGTTCCCTCTTTCATTCCTGATTTTGGTAATTTGAGTCTTTTTTTTTTTTAATTCTCTTTCTGGTCAGTCTATGCCACTCCTCCCCCGCCGCAAAGAACCAACTTTTGGTTCATTGATTTCCCCCCTTTCCTTATTGTTCCTCTGTTCTATTTTTTTCTGCTCTAATCTTTATTTTGTTCCTTCTGCTTGCTTTAGACTTAGTTTGCTCTTTTTCTAGTGTTTCAAGATGGAAGATTAGGTTATTGATTTGAAATCTGTAGATCATGCAGTTGTACCATTTTGATAGGTACTGTCAGATTGCCCTCCCATTTATGCTCATCAGCTATGAATGCGAAGTACCTGTTTCCCACATCCATGCCGGCACTGGGTGTTAACATCTTTTTATGTTTCCCAGTATGATGATCAAATATGGTATCTTGTTTGAATTTGTTTCTCTAATCAGTGGCAATGTTGAGCAAACTGTAATTTGTTTGTTGGCTATTTGTATTTCTTCTATAAACACAAACATCGATCAGTTGTCTCCCTTACGCACCCCTACCTGGGGATTGAACCTACAACCTAGGTATGTGCCCTACAGGGAATCGAACCCACAACCTGTTTGGCCTATAGGATGAAACTCAACCAACTGAGCCACCCAGCCAGGCACCTGCCTTTTTTAACTTTATCTCTGGTAGCTTTGATCATACAGCCAAGTTTTAAATTTTTATGTATTTAAGTTTGTGTTTTCCTATATTACTTTAAGTCGTCTCCCCCTTCTGCCCCCCCTCACACACACACTTAGGAAGGTCTATATCATTCCAAGATTATAAAATTTTTCTTCTGTATTCTTTTCCAAGCTGGTTCTTTAACATTTTAGTACTTGTCTCTGACCGTAAAAGATGAGCAGAATTGTTGTTCAACCCTTATGTTTTGCAGGGAGGTTATGTCATGCCCCCAAAACATTTGAGGTCCCAGGCCCTTCTTCCAAGTCTGTCACTGTTGGCTAGTGTTCAGGGTAGAAAAGTGGGATTTTAGTCTCTTGTGACTGTAGAGCTGTAATAACCCTGTAGGCTTTGAAGTTCAAGGGAGTCAGTGAGAAGGCAAAGTAATATTTATTGATATCTAATAGTGTCAAGTACTGTGATAAATATGTGTATGTGTTATCTCATTTACCACCTGAAAAGAACACATTGTTTTATACCTACTCCTTAGAGAAGGCACTTGGAGGGAGCTGGCTACATTTAAAGTGGTCCCGATACCCCAGAGGCATTGCCAGGAGTGCATGGTTGGCAGACTGCCCAGATGGCCCCTGGAGAAGCAGGCTCTCTACAGCCCACAGCCTGGTTCTAGATGGAGAGCGGAGAGGATGTACTTGTCACCAGCATCCCTGGTCCAGAAATCCAGTCAAGGCCCCAGAATATCAGAGGAGCAACTTAGTCATAAAACTCCCAGGAGGCTTATTTACCTGCTGGAAGCCGAACTTCTGATTTACTGGAAAGATTAGAACTGTCGTCAAGTGCCTTAGAGTTCTCTGGCTGCAGGCAGCACTGGGAGGGAAGGCAGCTAGTCCACAGCCAGGGAGTCAGAAGTCAGAGCAGGAAAGTGTGTACTCTAATGGGGGGTGGTGTCAGGCTGATGAATCTAACCCCACAGGATTGCACACCTGCTCAGGGACCTTGGTTTGTCTAGAGGCCAGGGCTCCTGTCTCCCCTGTACGGTGCTGGAAGGATACATCCAGCTCTATCCTCCACCACTCTCCTGTTTATTTCCTTCTCTATTTTCGTCCTGCTTTCCTATCTCCATCCAGCCATCAAACTATTTCATGCCCGTTATCATCATAGACTTCCTTTTATCCTCATTCCCACTTCCATTTCTCCACCCCACCTCCGGCAGCCATTCTAATGCGTTTAATGTGTGACTATTTTTGTTCTTGCCAAATGGGAGCTGCTGTTTTACATATACCATATTCATTTTTTAAAGTATATTTTTATTGATTTCAGAGAAGGAAGAGGGAGAGGATCATTGATTGGCTGCCTCTTGCATTGTCCCCTACTGGGGATCGAGCCTGCAACCCAGGTATATGCCCTGACTGGGAATCAAACCGTGATCTCCTGGTTCATAGGTTGAAGCTCAACCACTGAGCCACCCTGGCCGGGCTATATTCATATTGTAATTTTATTTTTTTAGATGAGCATATAGTAAAAAAAATTTTTGGTGTATAGGTCTGTGTAACACAAGTATATATTTGTATGGCCATCACCACAATCAGGATACAGAACTTTTCTATCACTGTAAAAATCCCCCATATAATCCCATTCTTCTCCAGCCCTTCACTCTTGCAACTCCTGATCTATTCTCCAGTACTATCTTGTCTTTTTGAGAGTGTCATATAAACAGGTCATACAGTATATGTACATGTATTTTTTATATATGTAAAGAGTATTCTTTTGTAGCTCATTCTGATTCTAATTTATTTCACCCAGCTGTTTAAAAAGATTTTTTTAATTAATTTTTTTAAGAGAGGAAGAGGGAACCATTGTTGTGAAAGAGCATGCTCAGTTGCTTCCCTTACACACCCCAATCGATTGAACCCATGACCTTCTGGTGCACAGAACGATGTTCCAAACAACTGAGTCACACTGGCCAGGTTCCTCTTGCTCAGTCCCTAGTTCTTTTCAGTAGAGAACGGTCTTTAGAAACCAAGAACTGGGCTCCAGATGCACGCCCTTTTTAAGGTCCATTCACATCGCTGTGTGTGGCCTCATTGTCCATGGTGTTCATCCCAGGTTTCTTTCTCCCTTCCTTCATGATAGACTCCCACTGATTCACAGATACCGCTGTAAGGAACAGCCATCCAGCCAGGGCAAGCAGTGGCACAGGGATTTGAACCCTGGTCTGTGACCTTTTCCTGCCATGCTGCTTCCCATGGAAATGGCATTTGCTTCCTTTAGAACTGTGTGTTGAATGACTACATCTTTTCTAACAAATAAGCTAAGAAAGTGCAGATTGAAGTCTACTCCCCCAGCATCCTGAGGAGGGGAAAGGAATCAGAAGAGGAACAGAGGTAAACGTGGCTTTTGCCATCCTGGGCCTGGAGTTCTCAAGTGGCAGGCCCTGGGCTCCCTGTTGGTGACTGTCTCCAGGCCAAGTGTGGAGGCCTCAGAGGAGGCGGGATGCGGGGACTGCCTTGTATGGAGGGGAGATTCTTAAAATAAAAAATACCAGATTGTTGCCCAGCCGGCATGGCTCAGTGGTTGAGTGTTGACCTGTGAACCAGGAGGTCACAGTTCGATTCCCAATCAGGGCACATAATATGGGTTGTAAGCTCGATCCCCAGTGTGGAGTATGCAGGAAGCAGCCGATCAATGGTTCTTTCTCATCATTAGTGTGTGTTTCTCTCTCTCTCTCTCTCTCTCTCTCTCTCTCTCTCTCTCTCTCTCTCTCTCTCTCCCTTCCTCTCTGAAATCAATAAAAATATATATATTTTAAAATACCAGACTGTTATTCTAATACTTTACGAGAAGTTCAAATCATTCCTCCCAGAAGTGCTCTAGTTCTAAGAGGAGAGGGGTGCAGCAAGATCTTCCTGGCTCGCAGAATTTCCAGGCAGGTTGGCCTCCTGAGCCTTTCCTGGTAGTGATAAGAGGGCAGGCACGCAGTTTCCACAGATTCCCGCAGAGAGGTGGAGGGCGGGAGAAGGGTTGGGTAAGGAGGAAATCTATTTTTGGGTCAGGACCAAGCAAAGCAGAAGTTCCTCCTGGGACAATTTTCCCCAGTGGACACACACTGGGAGGCCTGTTTACTGGGCTTTGAAAGCCTATGATCCTCAACACAGTTTCTTGATCTTAGGATCTATCTCTGTGGTTGCACTTCAGGTGCAAACTTTTTGGGGGGAGGTAGAAGAGGGTAAAGGGAGAAATGACGATGGAAAGAGACTTCATTTTGGATGGTGAATGCATAATACAGTATAAAGATGATGTATTATAGAATTGCACATTTGAAATCTTGTGTGTGTGTGTGTGTGTGTAAAAGCCCAAGTGACCTTGACAACCAACCGGTCGGTAGCTATGACGCACACTGACTACCAGGGGGTAGACTCTCAATGCAGGAGCTGCCTTCTGGTGGTCACTGTGCTCCCACAGCCTATCTCCCACAGCCAGCCAACTGCCTGCAGTCCCTCCCCCCTGCTGGCCCTGATTGAGGCTGGGCAAGATGGTCCTGATTGCCGGCTAGGCTGAGGGACCCCAACCGTGCATGAATTCGTGTACTGGGCCTTTGGTATAATTATATTAACCAATGTCACTCCAATAATTTCAATAAAAATTTTAAAAAGAAAACTTTTTTTGGGTCAGCCCAGGACAGAAGTGTACTGTCACACCCCCAGTTCTGGGATATCCAGAGGCTTCTCAGCATTCTCTTCTTGATTCTTCTGCTTAGAAGTCAGGAATCATGACCTTGTGTGTATAGAAATCTGCTTGAGATGGGTTAGGTCAGTGATGGTCCAATAAGATTCGCTTTTATGCCACCTGGGATCAGTTGGTAGCTCCTGGAGCCCCAGGTTGAGAAGGATTCTGAGACAGAATCCCATGGGTACAGTGTAGAGAAAGTAGAGGGGCATGTGTACCTCGATTTGCTGTCCACTATGTACATGCATCCACGAACACGAGAACCCTAAAGGGCTCATACGGGGAAGATAAAGGATGGCTTTTGTTGTTGTTGGGTGGTGGGGGGAGGAGGGAAATCCAAGAATGTTCTTGAGGAAATCTGTCAATCTCTGGCCTTCAGTTTCAAACTCTCCTGTGTAACATGGGGCTGAAACATAATTCTCAAAGTCCTTCCAGCCCTGGTCTGCCAGGATTCTTCCATATTCTAGTTCAAAGAGGATCCAAACCCTTGAAAGTGATGGAACCTGACCATGGCTTTGCTCCCTTAGGTTAGTTAGGCCTTGATACCATTGGCGGCAGGATCCTGGACTGAGTGACCACATAAGGTTTTTCTGATGATCTCACAATCCACACCAGACTTTGAATTTTGGGATTATTCTCTTAAGGAACAAGTAGTATTTAGTGAAGTGCCTGTTTGATGTGGCAGTGTGAGGTTTAGCTAAGGAAATGCAACATTTTCATTAGGCTGTCCACTGCCACAAGGTTTTGAATTATAGGCCTAGAACCTGCAGGAAACTTATTTTAACACTAGAGGCCTAGTGCACGAAATTTGTGCATGGGGTGGAGGGGTCCCTCAGCCTAGCCTGCACCTTCTCGCAGTCCGGGACCCCTCACTCCTTACCCCCCGACTGCTCGCTGCTCCTTACCAGTTTGGCTTGCTGCTCCTTAGTTCTGCTACAAGGTGGGAAAGGCTCTTGCCACTGCCGCTGTGCTTGCCAGCTGTAAGCCCGGCTCTGGCTGAGCAGTGCTCCCCTGTGGGAGTGCGCTGACCACCAGGCAGAAGCTCCTGTGCTGAGCGTCTGCCCTCTGTTGGTCATTGTGCATCATAGCGACCGGTCATTCTACCATTCTGTTGATTTACACATTAGGCTTTTATTATATAGGATTGAGGGTGGGAGGTGTGCCCATCAATCACAGATCAGGTGCTATTCCTGGAACCAAAGGCATCTTAAGAACACAGAACGGGGAATGTTTTTGCCCTTGGTTGCCTTGCTTGTACATGTGTATTAGGACAATCTAGATTCTCAAACTTGAAAGGCAAAATGTTTCCTTGCTCTGTTAGCTCTGCTTCTTAACTTGTAGTTGAACTTGTGCTGTGTGGATAAACACATGTGTGTGCATGCTGCGCTGCCAGGAACTGTCCCACGTATACTAATAAAAAGGAATGGCGTGGCATACAACCCCTGTTCTCACAGAGATGAAGGAGCAAGCAGGGTGCCCTCATCCTGCAGGGCTCAATGTTGTGTCAAGAGTGTTTGGGGCATCTGGAGCGGGAACTGATTGGCCTGAGGAGCTTGAGGAACTCTGGCGGTTTAGCAAACGTGAAAGGGAGGCGCGGAGTCTACGCTGGGTTGGCTGTAGATTAGCAGGGCTTGCTAAGCCG
>PVJN01056311.1:0-12815 GCA_004026805.1 Lasiurus borealis | reverse complement strand
TGTCCACTACCCAGAGCCAGCTCCTTAGTGGCATCTTTGAGAGCATGGACTATTTTTTATGGTTCAATAACTTCTTTCTAATATTACAGAAAGCTGAAAAAATAATAAGTTCTAATTTTTTTTTCCAGGAAGAACAGAATGCCAGGGAGCATATGCCTGGAATGGTTTTCACTGCCTCAGGAAACTGGTCTGGGTTACTCACTACAAATGGGCACAGTCTTTTTTCTCATTTGAGAGTCTTCTTCCAACCTGGTTCAGTTTTCAGCATGCCATCCCATGTTGTCAATATTTATGGTTGATGGACTCTGCAAAGATGTTCCTTTTATCAGGAGAATCCATTTAAATGGAATGGAAATTATTCATTTTCAAATGGAAACAAAATCAAATTAACCTTTAAAGGGGTTTTTATTAAGATATCATTAGGATAAATGCGAAAATACCACATATATTTTAGAAAGAGAAGCACCTATTACAATTTCTATATGTACACAACAAACGATGCTAAAACTGCATAGAGAATTGTGAATATCCCCCACTAAAGTATGCATGCGTATATCTACTTAAAGGTAATTTAAATTGAGGTCTGTAAGTATGCTACCTCAAGGAACAGTAATGACTTTAAGTGCATAAAGAAACTCAAGGAGCCTTCCTTTTTCACCCAACTTTTCCCCAAGAAAACTCTTTTTAATTACTATAGATGCGACTCCTGTGTACTCCCTAATTTCATTTTTAAGCAGAGGGGAAATATATTTCCTACTGTTGTTTTAAAACCTCCAAAGTTAATTACTGCAGATAGTTGGGTTACTTTTTTTTTTGCTTATCTTTATTCTATTGGGACTCTACATCATTTGCATGTAGCAAATCAGGGTGAGTTCACTTCCAACACAGTCAATTATATAAGTCTATCAACAGCTATTTTATTTGGGGAACAATAGAGACAGACAGCTCGGACTCTGTGATGAATGTAGATTAGAGAGAGGTCACCCTGACATACATAATTAGTTTGAGAATGTTAACTTAATAGGTGGGATGTCCCTAAGGCAACTATATGTTAGGGCTGAAGCTGTAGTATCTGGAGCTCAGTCCCTGTCTGCTGTTGTCAGCATTGACATGGCTCAATACACTGCTTGTGAAATGGCACAAAGTATTATGGCGAAACTAAATGGCTGTAAAAACAAAATTTGCATAATACTATGGTCATACTACATATATTTCCCTTCGGAAAGATTTGTGCAGCTAAATTATTCTGCAAATTCCTAAGAGGTGGTTGGCTTCAACAGATGAATCTTTGGGTGCCTTCTGAGAACTAATACATGTTTAAACAAGGTTTCAATAAGCAATCGATGATAATATTCAGAGAAATATTAAATTTATGGTCTATACTTGCTGTAGATATTAGCTTAAAATGGGAAGGTGAAATAAAGCACATGTTTTTCCAGTAATAAATTATTTGTTTTTTTCATTCACGTGTAAGCAAAAAATAATATCTATGATAGACCTCATCTACAAAAGAGGGATAAAAGATGATATTCAAACTCTGCTTTTATTTTAATCAATAGATGAAAATATTTTACATTATTTATTATTGTTATTTATTGTCTGAATGAAAAGCATAATTTTTATAGAGAATAAATAATCTACTTTTCTGGACACTTCTAGGACAAACTAGAAGCAATCTAGGGGCATATCTGCAATATAATTTGTGCCACACATTATACTATTTATGTCAATAGTGCAATTCATTTGTTCACTGTTTAGTATTCACTATATGTCAGGCACCAAATTTGATAATCTATTATTCTATCTACTTTAAAATTCAGTGCATACCTGCAAGGCGGATAGCATTATTCACATTTTACTGATGAGGTAAATGAAATACCTATTGGTTGTGAGAACCTGATCAGACAACCAAATGATGATAGATTAAGGACTTCCTGAATCTGAAGCCAATTTAATGGCTTTGTATGATTTTTTTATATAATTCAAATCTCAAGTCATTGAACTGGGTCTTACACATTCGGGTTTGCATTAAACAAACAGTAAGCACATTATTCCTCTCCAGCATCAAGTTAGATAACTTCTCAATCATTCTGTGGCATGCTTTCTGAAGCTCTAGCCCAGAGAGTTTATGCAGCTTCCTCAAGTTTAATATAGTTAGAGTGTATGCTTCATCTGTTAAAGTTCATTTCAAGTTTTTCACAACCTCTGAGAATTCAATGGATACTCACCCATTGAAAGTTTCAGCATTTCTAAGGCTGCCATAAAAATATCAGGCCTGTGTTTATATAATTAGGTTGCTCTTGGGTACAAGTTATAAATCACCCAATGGTGACTTAAACAGACCAACAGACTCTATTTCAGGTAATTATGAAATAAAAAAAGCTTATCATATATGCACACAAGTTCTTTGGCTGATCTCCCATGGACACCACAAAGGGTGGTGGAGATTTGAGGTGCGCTATAAGGGATCAATGGGAGAGAAAAGGGGATATATGTAATACTTTCAAAAATAAAGATTTTTTTAAAGTTCATTTCCTCAGAGATAATGGTATTAAAAAATAAATTGTCACATAATAACTAACCCCTGCTGTTAGATAAATGCCAAGATAAACCCAATTATTTATTTTATAATCACTTATGGAAAATACAGCAACTGAACATCAAGTGAATCACTTCATCTTCTACCAAATGATTGATCATTTACTGATTGAATTCATCTAAAATATTCACACTACTCTCATATTTATTTCAATTCTTTCCCTGTTTACCAAGTTTTTAGAAGAACTCATAATTCACCAAGGTCTTGACGACCTCACAAAATCTAAGTGATCCCTAGGTCAACCATATTTTGTTGAGCAAAGATAAACTTTTATTTCTGTTTTTCTAAGAAGAGATATTCAAAAAGATTTATTCCTGTATTCAGTGAACTTGAATTTAAGCAGCATTTTTGATGCCTAAGTTTATACCTAACCCATTGGGTAACATTCCTTCAACAATACCACCCACCACAAAAATACCAAATAAAAAATCCGTGTTGCCTCTAACTAAAGGAATGATGAATAAGGCACTTGGAATGTTACCATGCAGGAGGTGACACTGTTACATAATTTTCAAATCTTCATTTACAAGTATATTTTTAGTCAACAAGGCACAGCTGGTACTGACTTTCTCTTTATCAAATTTCTGAACGCCCTGTTTGACAGATCCTGAAATTGCTAGATGCATGTTTGATTTCCAGATGTCCAATTTTGGCACAAGAAGAGTGGTACTCACCTATAATTTGTAGGAGATGAAGTAATATTTCAGCAATAGTTTTTTAAATTATATTTTTACTGATTTCAGATAGGAGAGAGAGATAGAAACATCAAAGATGATGAGAGAATCATTGATCAGCTGCCTACTGCACACCCCTCCCCCACACTGGGGATCAAGCCCATAACCAGGGCATGTGCCCTGACTGGGAATTGAGCTATGACCTCCTGGTTCATAGGTCCATGCTCAACCACTGAGCCATGCCAGCTGGGCATCAGCAAATTTCAAAAAAAAAGATTGAATATTGATGCTAAAGATACAATGTAGATAGAGTAAGACTGGATAGAGGAAGTACATGCATGAGCATGCACACATTTTGGGCACACACATTTGCGTACACATGTACATGCACACAAAGGGAAGAGATGAGAATTGCAAGTTTCCAATGCATAATCAAAGGTAGTGCCAAGAGACATGGCTTAGGGCAGTGGTGGGCAAACCATGGCTCTTGAGTCACGTGCTGCTCTTTGGCCCCTAGATGTCGGAGACCAAATATTGTTCTCACTAGGTGGATGTAAACGGAAGGCCAGAAGGCTGGCAAACCTTAATTGCTCTGAAAGGTCAGAGCTGATTACTCATTGTTTAGTTGAAACTATCTGTTTGTATCATGTTAATTTCTGTTAATTCCTGCCTAAAGGCTAGGGGTGTGTCCCAAAGCCTTAATAAAAGGGAGAAAAATGCCAGAGCAAATGGCAGTCCTTCCCACTAGAGGAAGGCTCCTGCCTGGCCCCCCAATATCGCCAAATTAGTGTTTTCTAGTCTCTCATTTCATTTGCGTGCAGCCTCCTTCAGAACCGGAACCCTGACCTGGGAACCCTCAACCACGCGGGACATGGAAAGGGGCTCTCACACCTAGAGTGTGGCTCTTCCACAAAATACCACGGCCTGGGTGAGTCTATTTTGAAGAATTGGTGTTAGAAGAAGTTTAAGTTTAAAAAATTTGGCTCTCCAAAGAAATTTCAATCGTTGTACTGTTGATATTTGGCCCTGCTGACTAATGAGTTTGCCAACCACTGGCTTAGGGTATAGCCCAAAGCTAATTTAATGAGATTGCCATTTCTACATATTTTAGGTTGGGCAGACAGCAGTGATGACTCACTTGTCACTGAAGAAAGTAAGTTTGACATCATTTCATAGACTATACCTTCTTCTTCAGTAATCAGTGAAGAGTGTTCACTTCTAACTTGCTTCCCTGCTTTCCTCACTTATACAAGGAAGCATCCAATCATGGAGACACAGGTGAGGCATATGTTGCCATGGGAATTCAGTCAAAAAGGTATTGCTATTGTGTCCTTCCATCGTATTTTTGGGGAACCAACATTTTACAGGAGCAAAGCCATGCCACACAAGAGTTTCTCCAAGAGGAAGAACACAGGCCAAGAATTCTTAACAACATCATGGTGTGGGGAGAGAGAACTCTCTGCTATTGGAGACCTATGGTTTGCCTTAACTCACTAGGATGCATTTTATAGAAAATAATTTTAAGAGAATTTGTATAAGGCACATGGAATCTAGTGGCCACTGTGTTAAATGTGGCCTACAGGTGCCTTATGTTTATCCAGTAGAATGTTTAACCAAGCTTTAATTTGAGTGTTTCTAGTTGAGACCAAACACCACAGCTGTCTATAGAAAGTGCTACTACCTCGCCTCTTCCCGGGTTCAAGTTAAGAGTCTGGCAGTTAAAGGCATTTGTGGTTCTCCTTCTATTGCAGGGACAGGGTTGCTTCTAATCTAAATGGGTCAAGGTTCATGGCTGGGTGAATGGCATACAGAATTCAAACCCAACTCACGTCTTTTGTGCAGTTTATAATTTCCACAACCATGTATAGCATCAGATATTCTCTCAAACGATGAATCTGCAGCTAAAGCATTTTGTCAAACTGTTTTCTGCTCTTATGAACACCCTATTCGCCCCCTGTTCTCCATATAAAATCGTAACACTGAATAAATCTTTTCAAACAATATGACACTTTCTGTTCTCCATGAAATTCAGATATTCCCAACCACCATCACCACCACCATTTATAATCACTAGTATAGAAAATGCATTGGGAAGATAACTCTAAATATAATGACTCTTCTTTTCTTGATTTCTATAAATTTGTCATTTTTTTTGGCCTTAGTGGAGCTTGGATCATTGGGTGCCAGGCTTTTATTATGATATGTTTGGAGGACATCTTACCACATTACTCTTGTTGATAGACCCAAAGGGACCCACTATGCCCACTCATTGCCTCTCTTGGAAAGCCTTCTCTTCCTCCATCAGAGACTCATGTTATTATACCATTTGGCAACATTCAGCCAATGTAACACTTTACAACATGCAGCTGGGTTTCATTTCTAAATACAACAGAAGTCATTATGAACAAGTTCAAAAATTTTTTTTTTACCATGAATAATAAAAATGCACCTATTATTCCATAGAAATAATCTAATTGAAGGTTCCTTGCTTTTCATCATTGATCTCATTTTCTCCTTTATAGTTCTAGGAAACGAATGAAAACACTCACAGGGCTGTTTTTTTTTTCTCTCTCTAAAATCTAGATGTTGCTAAATTCTCATCAAACGCAGTGGTTGATGACAGGTACAAGGAAATGGCAGACATTTAAATGATCCAAATTATAATTGGTAATTAGCTCCCAAATTATTCCTGTCTTTTTCAGTTAGAACGAAGACACTTTTAACAGTTATGTAATTGCCACAAAGAAGTATAAATATCTTGTTCAGACCTAATATTCATGTATTTATGTGGAATATATGTAGCTGAAAATGTCTTTTTTGCCCATATACAACAGAAAATATATATATATATATACACACACACACACACACACACACACATACATATGGCATTTTTAAAAATTTTTGAAAGGAAATTTTCTTTTACAGGTTAAATCATTATCAATAAGGATTCTTAAAAAAATGTCTGACATCATAAACTACCATTATAAGCTCTTCGTTTTATCTGGACCATCCTTGTACCAGGAAAAAATGGATTTCTTCCCTTCTTCATGATTTCAGCTACTGTACATAGTGTTTTTCATTTTAGTCACGATGTTCTGCTAATCAAAACTAGCAATATAATCTAGAGCGATCAGGGGAATTCATTAGGTACATCTCATTGTACGCTGCTAACCTTATCTACGTCTTCCGTTTAGGGAAAAGAGCCCAGCATTGACTGATAAACCAAGGAGATTCTATTTGCTTTATAGAAGGATCTGTGAAGGGGCTGGCTACAGTTTATCAATCTTTTAGTCCCATCCTGACTTAGCCCCACTTGAAGGCTGACCTTGAAATGGAAAGCACTGTACTCTGAGTGGAAATCAAGTGGAGGCATTACCATTTTAGCTGATTTTATTCCTATGCTTTATTTTAACTCGCACACGCATGAGGGGTGGGGGGAGAGAGAAAGAGAAAGGGAGAAAGTATTAATTAAAACTGCATGGAAGAAATGGTTTAGAGCCTCAAAGGATGCTTCAAGACCTTACCACTTATTCTTAAAGTTATTAAGTTATTTATTTTATTTTAAGAACTCACCACTTCTAATTGCAAATGATTTGAATGAAGACACATTGGCAAATCTATCTGCTTTCCAAATTCAACAAAATGGATCTAGTCAGAAAGTTTGAAACACAGATTCAGTTTATTAACTTTCATTTGCAGGGGAATGATTGAAAAGGGAAATAACATTCTTTTTCTTTCTAGGGGTTCAGAAATATCATATTTATAAAAGACGGTTCTTTCTAAGTCAGATTGGAGAACTAGAAAGTCATGTTACACTAAATAGAAAGATGTCGCAGATGCTTCATGGATGCTTGAGATGACAATGACAGTTGAGTGTAAGTTTAAATAACTTGGCCCATTCATCTGGAATCTGATTGCATTACACTGACTGCACAGCACCCCTAATAAAGGAACTAACTCATTTCTCTTTGAAAAAAAATCTTTATTGTTGAAAGTATTACAGATGTCCCCCTTACTATCCTCATTAATCCCTTCCCACTGTCCTCCCCTAGGTCTTTCCCACACTTATTTCTTTATTATTAAATTGTCACTTATTTCTTTATTATTGAATTCCAGCCAACAAGTAGCTGCATCCTACTTGTGTGATTTTTGTTCTCTTAACCAAAAGACATGTTACGTTTGATTTCTGGGCATATCATGTTGTAATGTGTTTGTAGTTAAAAGGAATTAAAATTCTAAAAATAAAAAGATCAATATTGGGTAACATCTATTTCAACCAATCAGCACATAGGTCTTATTTATATCCTAAAAGGTTGTGACATCATAACAGTGTCTTGACCAAAGGAGTAGCAGCTCTTGGGGCAGGCAGGGAGGGGTGCGAGCTACTTCCCATGGAGAGTGACTAGAGGTGGAGGGCAGGACAGGGCAGGGGCTACTAGCAGCGGGAGGGAGCTATGAGCAGTGGTGGGCAGGGTGGCCAGCTGAGGCAAGCGGAAGCAAGCTACTGGTGCGCGCTGGGCCTCTAGTATTTAATAAAAATGAATAGCATTCTCCTATTAATTATCCTAAAACACAGGTTAGTTTCTTTGAAGTGGTTCTCAAATACTTCGCTTTCAAACAGTGTTTATTAGTAAAAACAGTGGTTGTAATCACTTACTCATGAGTTCAACACAATTTGGATATAGTTTATCCTTTAGGCTGAAAGAATTGGTATGTGCTACTGACCGTGTCAATTAAAATGCTTACCATTAAAGTGATATGTGACAAAATGCCGAAACCGGTTTGGCTCAGTGGATAGAGCGTCTGCCTGTGGACTGAAAGGTCCCAGGTTCGATTCCGGTCAAGGGCATGTACCTTAGTTGCGGGCACATCCCCAGGAGGAGGTTTGCAGGAGGTAGCTGATCTATGTCTCTCTCATTGGTGTTTCTAACTCTCTATCCCTCTCCCTTCCTCTCTGTAAGAAATCAATAAAGTATATGTAAACAAAATAAAAAATAAAATAAAATGATATGTGACAAAATCGTAGCTTCTCTCTTTCTGGTGGCAGTGTCTGGATAAGCCGCGCAGATAAGGAAAGAAGGAAGAACCGGTCAGCAGCCTCGGACCTCAGAGGGCTGAAGGAAAATGTATTTGGTGTCTGCCACACCTTTGCATCCTTCACTGACACTTCAGTCCAACTGTTCTTTGGGGCAAGGAAACCATATGCGGTGTGACTGACAGGAAGAAAGTAAAGGCTGATGGAAGTGAGTCCTCTTCACCTCTGTCAGGGTGTGCAAGGAGCTGAGCATCACTCTTCTCCACTTCAAACTCTGGGCCACAGGAAGGAGTAAGAACCTGGACCAGGGACCTAGGACCCTTGGCTGCTAGGAATGAAGATCAGACAGATGGAGGATGTTAAATATTACCTATCCCCTCTGACAGCACCTGCAGGAAGGCAGGGGTGGGGGGAGGTAGCGGGGAAGGGGTGTCTGTGATGGGCAAGTGGTTGTTTTCTTTTAACAAATGGCCTTTGTATCAACTTACCGTGTTTTTCGGAGTATAAGACAACTTTTTAACGCAGGAATTCTTCTCAAAAGTCAGGAGTCATCTTATACACCGGGTGTCATCTTATAGGGTGAGTTTATCCCAAACTCTCTCTATATTTTTTAAAAATATATTTTATTGATTTTTTACAGAGAGGAAGGGAGAGGGATGGAAAGTCAGAAACATCAATGAGAGAGAGACATCCATCAGCCGCCTCCTGCATGCCCCACACTGGAGATGTGCCTGCAAGCAAGGTACATGCCCCTGACCAGAAGCAAACCTGGGACTTTTCAGTTCGCAGGCCGACGCTCTATCCACAGAGCCAAACCGGTCTCGGCCCAAATTCTATATTTTAACTGGAAAAGTTGCGGGTTGTCTTATAACCCCAGTTATCTTATACACCAAAAAATATGGTATAAATAAAAAATTAAAAAAGTGATGTGACACATATTCAAGGTGAAATAGAAATCTGATAAACTATTAGAATCAGTTTTTTTTTATATAATATCTGATATCTGGGGATTGCCCAAACCATTATCTTTTTATAGTTATACAAAGTTCTGTAGGATCTCTGTATAATGAAAAGGAAATGACTGTTATTCAAAACTTATTTTCACATGTTACCATCTCCAGTAGGTTTTTGAGAACCGTTTTTTTTTTTTTCCACAGCCTTTTGTGTATGTGGTTAGTTCCTACCCTGCCAATAGCAATTATATGGCGGCGTTAAATTGAACACTGAGATATTAAAGCTCCGACAAGTTCATTTTATGTTCTTTTGCTATAGTGGTAGCTTCTTAAATCACATTTCCTACAGCATATAATACAATTGTGAGTCTCATGTCCCCTCCGAAAATTGGGAATAACTTTGTTTACTGGCCCTGAGACATCTGTGCTCCATCCAGCAATGGATCAGGTTTACCGCTCCAGTGCGGGTGAGAGCAACACTCCAATCTTTCATCCGATTTTCCCAGAGACCGTTTGTGCATCGCCAAGAGTAGCAATGGCCCCAGAGCTGTGAATTTATACCTCCGTCATGAGTGTGGTTAGTCCACCACTGCATGCCAAGTCCATGTTCCTATCCCCGTTATGACCCACATAATATATCATGGAGCTAGAGGCTGAAAGAAAAGCATTTAACCTTTAATGAGATGAGGACACTATAGGACAGTTGGCACTATGGGAGGTGTGCGATTCCCAGATGGAGACATTCACCTGGGCTCCATGCCACTGTGGATCTACAACCTGTGTTCGGTACCAGCCTTTTTTTTACAGTGTCTACCAGATCTGCCCTCAAAACCAAAGCAAAGCCAGTCAGAATGTTACCCAAGGGAAGCGTACCCAGCTGGGTTGATAGAGAGGATAGGGAAATAAGTGAAATTTCTAATATAGCTATCCTCGGAATCTTATCTAGCAAAAGGGAATTACACACTTTGTAAGTTCTTCACAGATCATGCTGCCTCTGAGCACTCTAACCATGCAGGTATGAAATTAAAAGAATACTCTCAAAACCAAACAGGGGCATTCATATGCTCACTCTCATCACAATGGAACATGGCACGCTTTTTAATGCCGTTTGATTCCTATTAAATTTCAATCGGAGACAGAGGTTCAGTGAGTCGATCTGGACCCAGTTTCCAGGATTCACATAATTTCTGAAGTTACAGATGCAGGGTTTGTTGTCTGACAAATGCGCAAAAGAATGATGCTCGCAAAGTGTTTATTGTTCTGTAAGTTGAGAGAGAAATCTCTTTGGAATTGTTTGATCTTCATTCTATCATAGGAGCTGACAGTTATTCTAGAAAGCAAGTACAGGGCCTGTAAAACAGCTTTCTCTTCATATTGATCTTCGCATTGAATCTGGACAAATGTTTTTTATCTGGTGGCACATTAATGTGGCAAACACTTAGGCGTTTATCTGGGAAAGAGTGATGAGGTCATCCGGGCTTCTCCACAATCACCTGTTCGATTTTCTCCACATAAAAGGATAGAACTTCATTTCCTTCTTTTAGCTCAAAGGAGGCTCCGATAAATTAAAATGAACCAACCTCCTTCCTTTTATTTATTACAATCAAGAACAATTCTCAGAGGTCTTTGCTTATAAGTATTTATTCTATAAGTTATAATGCTCATAAAGTTAATGTTATCATGACATATATCCATGTCATATGGTAACATTAAGAGAAGACCTTTAATTTTATAGACTCTTTAATCTATAAAATAATGATGTTACCTCGCTACTGGTGATTGATATTTTTATAGCAAACATTCTTCTCTTATTAATGCTAGTATCTTCTCAGGGCTAGTTTTGAATTCCATAGAACCACTACAGTGGTATCTCGAGATACAAGTGCCTTAACATACGAGATTTTTGAGATACGAACTGTCGAGTGAGCGATTTTTGCTCTGAAATACAAGCAACATTTGAGATAGGAGTAATCGCGCGGATCGGTCGGCTGCACACGATCCACCAGTTTACCGAGACTCGAGCGTCTCATAGTTTCCCACGCCTCAAGGTTACGGAACGAATCAAACTCATATCTCGAGGTACCACTGTACTTTGTTTTTCCTAAAACAGTCCACTTCGCTGATTACCTGAGGTATGGGCCTCTCTCAAGTTTGTTTAGAAGAATGGAGAGGCATGACAGGACTTTTGGGTAATAGTGGAGCTCAACATGCTAACAATTTTAAACCACTTCGATTGTATCTTTAGTGGCAAGAGAGTTACATGAGGATGAAAGTATGATTCCTGGATCAAACACCTATAGGTTTGTTATTAGTGGGGAGCCATCCCCTGTCCCCACCTATTGCTGGTGTCATGTGATGTCTTGAGAAAAATAATATTCTGAGACTCGCAAGGAAATGAGTGGTATTTATTTGCATGGAACCAACCCCCCGAATTTCTCCTCCCTCCATACTGCCATGGAAAAAGTATAGCTGTGTCCTTCACAGAAATAGGTTTCAATCTTGTTGCCCAAAGTTTCTGTTCCATATTTGCACAGTTCAATCCAGTATTGGGCTAGCTTAGCTTGTGTTCCCAGCTGCAGTCCATCAGTCCATGGCGTGTGAGGTTGGCATGGCCATGGGCCATGTAGCTTCTGGGAACACTGGTGAATGTAAGGAAGCAGGAAAAAAACACAGAGGAACAAGAAAGCTAAATAAGAGAATGTCTTCATCCCCGGGATTATGTATTTCTAAATTTTCATGGGCTTGCAGCATCCCCACCCCTTCTGGCCAATGATCTCTGTTCCAGGTTCAACTGACAGGGACCTTCCCTATGTCACTCTGATGTTACTGTGCATGAGTCCATCTCCCTTTTGTTGGAGCCCTGCCTCCAGTGATCTGTTGGAATAATTCCCTGGGAAATGTATAGTTGCAGCTTCCTGGTCAAACTGCCCAAACTGACCATGCTTATAATGTCTCCACACTCTTTTGCTTCTTTCCTATCTACACTAATAAAAGAGAAACATGCAAATTAACTATCACTCTGCTACGCAAAGCCACGCCCACCAGCCAATCAGGAGTGAGTATGCAAATTAACCCAACTAAGATAGAGCCAGCCACGAAACTGGAGCAAGCAGGAGGCTTGGGTTGCCCTAGCAATAGAGGAAGCCAAGATTCTCAGCCACCCTGGCCTCTGCTAAGGCTACAAAGTTTCAACTAAGAAGATAAATAAATCCCAACAAAAATGGTGGCGGCTACAGAGCTGGAGCAAGCAGGAGGATTGGGTTGCCCCTGGCAATGGAGGAAACCAAGCTTCCTTTGCCAGCCCTGGCCTCTGCTCAAGACTACAAAGTTTTATTTATAGAAGATAAATAAATCCTCGATACTTGCTTCCAGTCGGCCCTGCCTTCTACTCAAGGAGGCACTGAAAAAAAAAAAGAAAGAAAGAAAAAAAGGAGGGGCTGGAATCTTGGGTCACCAGGGGGTGATCAGGCCAGGATGGGGACAGCAGGGGCTGTTGGGGGTAAGCAGACCAGCAGAGGGGCCAGCTGGGAGTGAACAGGCCATCAGTCAGA
>PVJN01056310.1:0-12699 GCA_004026805.1 Lasiurus borealis | reverse complement strand
AAAAAAAATGGACTTGCAGATATTTCAGTTGTCCCTGCCCTTTTAAACTGTGAACTATACCAGTCATCACCTTGCACTCAATGGACAGATTTGTTTGACTTTTAGAATCATTAAAGAGAGGCAGCTTGTTTTAATAATACAGAATAATACAAATGAAACCCTCTCATGGAAGATCAAATTTTAAAATTTGTATTAATGCCTTGCTTGCCACTCTATTATGCAACTGGCCAGGAATGAATGCTGAATTATTATTAAAAATTATCATGGCACCTGAGAAAATAGCAGTGTAACTCTCATGAATATTAAATCTTTTCATAATGATCAGTGTTATTATCATGAATACTAAATGTAATGAATTCATTGCAAATTCATAATGTTTAATGTGAAAACTTGGCCTTTAACCAGAAAGTCCAAATTATACTTGGCAAATACTTGAATCAATTTTAGTTATAATAGCACAAAAAGGAAAATGGATAAAATTTTTGACCTTCAGTCTCAGAGGCCAAAGGGTGTTAGAAAACTTGCAAAAGGAAGGCCAGTTGCAATTTTCAAATATTTCGTGTGAATTTTTAAATCTTTTTCAGGGTTCCCATCCATGCTTAATTAAATCCCAATGCAAAAGAGCCCAAGAAGTATCAGGAATGAGAGAGAGACCAGCATATTCAGTTATTAGTCTGTGTCTGTACTTAAATGGCATTAACTTTCAGAGAATCTGACCCTAGAAGAAATGTATGAAAAATAATCATTGTACAACAAAGCCTGTACTTACTAGAAACTAAACCAACTTGTAGTCCTCATGTCGCTCATAAAGTGGTTACAAACCAGCTTCAATAACTGAAAGCCACATCTTCACAAAAACAAATATCAGGTGTGTTTGTTATAGTTAACTGATCACAAACCTTAGGTCATGTGTTTTTATATTTGCCTGACATTCAGGGAAATAAAATGGAATGATTGATTCTCAAGACATTCTAAGAGCAGAGTAACAGACAGAGGTTCAGGGAAATAGATCATAATGAAAATCTGATGGGAGAGTGGACTTCTCTCAGGGGGTTCCAACTGAAAACCTGTTGGGCAATTTACAATAAACTGGAAGTCTGCATTGCACAAGCATCCCTTTATAGGGTCATTTATAGCTAGGTTTAACTGAGTAAATCTCCCATTTGTGCCATGTGATCAAAAACCCTTAGGAACCAGAATTTGTATCAAAGTGAAGAAGCTCAAATAACAATTTTCTCCCTGGAAAATACATGTCTAAATCTGCAGATGCTTAGCATCCTTCAGAGATTAAGAGCATGTTCAACATAGAGTTTAAGTACTGTGATTTTTTCCCCTAGTTTAAGCTCCATCTGAAATTTCTTTAACATATCCCAAAATATCCTTAAGCATTTGAAGGAGTTCTGACTGAAAGACAGATTTAAGTATCTCATTATTTCCCAAAACATTATCTTACAGTCCCCAACAATAATTCTTTAAGGTGATGCAGAATAGGGCACAGATGCTAATTTTGCCTCTGGGGATTGCTATGAAGTTATTGGATGGCACTGAAACTGCGAAACAGCAGGATTTAACTAAACAGAACATCAATCAGTAAAGAACAGTATGGTGTGCCTGGAATCTATTCAGAATGTCCTCAAGGCAGATTCCAAGATATTTTTTTCCTCTAAATTTTAAGTCACATAAGTACTGTCTTACATTCTTCCACTAATTCCTTAAGTTATATAATCATGACCAGCCAAGTGGCTCCTGAGAGTTACTCAGCTAATAATCCACTGGAAGGAATTACTGGGCTCTTCAGAATAATTACTTTGCATTCCTCCTGAATCCACCCAGATTCCTTTAGTGTCCTCTGAATCTCCTTGGTTTCAACAGTGCATAACTGCTTCAGAGTCTGAGGGTCCCAGATTAGAAATGCAGATTAAAATTATTCATAAATTCCCAGAGAACCATGCATAACATTTCTAAGTTCAAAAATAGCCCCTACGTACTTATCAAAACTAGCAAACTGTGTAAAATTTTAAAGTAATATCATGGGGACAGAAAAAATTCAATATTCCAGTTTAAATGAAGTCAGGTACAAGAGCATGACAGAATTAAAAATAAAATGATATAATTTTGAATCCTGGGTATTTTATATAAAGTGAAAGATTACTAGACTTTTCTTGGTCTCTGAGTCTTCATCTGTAAAATGGGGATAGTAACTGCATACATTCTAGGGGCTTTGTAAAGATTAAATGAAAGAGATTATTAAAGCACCTAGCACAGTGACCTACATCTAAATTTGGCTTAAGAAAATTTAGTTTTCCTAAAATTACAGTATCTTCTCACAAATATAATTTTTCTGGCAGAGGCCTTGGACAGAGCCAGACATATTCAGTAAGTCTCCTATTTATAAAGCCAACTCATTACATGATATATTTTCTTCTTCATCAGAGATTGCAAGCAACAGATACCCACTCTAGGAGGACAACTGGAAGGATATGAAGAAGGCTCGAGGAAAGATGTTTGAGTAACCCAGGATCTCAAAAGTCATCAGTGACCAAAGCAGCTGCTCAGCTTCTCTCAGTCTTTCTCTAAAGACAACTAGCCTCTCTTCTCTGCTTCTCTCTGCTTGTCCCTTACCCTCACCTGCTTCCTTTGGGGCCAGCTTTCTCTACTTATTAAAGCTGAAAACATACCCTGTACCTGCCCTCTTGCTTGCTTTGTAATTTCTATATTCAAGCTTGCACCGACCTATGGGTATATACTTTGTGTCTTTGACACCAGATTCACAAGACAGTTAATATAGTTTGTCTCTGACAAATTAGGTGTATCTCTGGTACAAGAGGTTGTGACAGGGGTGGGAAACAAGGGAGGCAGCTGTACCATGAGGTCCACAGCCCATCCCTTCAGAAAACACTGTAACAGGGGTCAGTACAAAAAAAAAAGGAAGAAAGAGTGAACTAGGCAGGTACCCTAAAACAGATCAATGTCTCTAGAGGATATTACCTTTATCTTCCTGTTTCTTATTCATCAAGAACCTGGAGGCATTAGTGCAGCTGTAGTACAGTGCTGTTGGCCAATGGCCACTTAGAACTATGATGTCTATTAACGACTCAATCATGAGCAACCTAGAAATTCCAGCCCTGCACAACTACTACGCCACCACTTCCACAATTAGAAAATGGTGCCAAGCCTAGTGCCTCTCCAATTTCCTTCCCCACCATTGTAAATACCCTTAGTTACAGACTACATACAATCCCGTTTCACAGGTTTACCCTCAATTCAGTATATCAGCAAACCTGCTCATCCTCTCTTACCTATCCCTTCCTGAAATGCACTCACTTCTCCCTCCCATTTTCTTTCCCATTTGCTTTCCTTTACAATATTCTCTATCCCTCCATCTTTTCTTATGCCCTCAAACCCTCAATCCAGAACAAAGTTTAAATCTGGAAATAATAATAAAATCAAATGATAATAGCTGAATTTTATTGATAGATATTTAATAGATGCCAATATGCTTCATACTCAGAAGAAATGTCTCCTTTACTTGTTCTCAAATTTACTCTGGTGCTAGGCCCTCAGTATTCAGTATTGACAAACTGAATCTCAGACATATTTAGGGAGGCACTCCCTCTCTCAGATTATTCAATAATCTCAGAGGGCATATCTAATCTTTAACATTGGGAAAAGAGGTGACTTGCCTTCAGACCTACACACACACACACACACACACACACACACACACACACACAGGCCATCTGAAGGCAAGTGTTTCCTTTGTCTCTTGCCAAGCTGAGGCACAGGATCCTTTGCTATGGCTGGGACCTAGTGTATAGATTTCTTGGGGTATCTATACTGTCATTTCCTTCTGGGGGATAGCCATCTTGGGATAGTACTGAGAAAATCTCTCTCCTTTCAGGGTAAAGTATCACTTATTTCTCTTTCCTCTCATAATCCATCCCTTCAGTGAATCTAGATTTTCAAAAACAAAGAACTGGTCATTTCCTCCTGAGGCCAAGAAATGTCCAGCTTCTGAGACTGTAAGCTTGTTTACTCTATGGAAGGTAAAAAAAAAAAAAGAGATAAACACCTCTTATTTATTGTCCAACTCTCCTGAAACTGTGAAAACAGGACAGATTTTACTATCACTTGCTTTAGCAACTCCCTATAATTGAAAGTTTTAAATGACTGTGCCTGAGGCCTCTTCCCAAGCTGCTGACTTCAGGATCATTCTCCCAGAAGCTGAAAGTGAACATCTTGACCATCCAGTTGGTTCATAAAGGGGTCACGGGAAGGAGGTATTTCAGAAACTGGTGACAAAGGCCCCGAGGAGTGTTCTCAGACAGCTAAAAATTGTGTTGACCACATAGACTTCTTAGTCTGACCTTTCACTTCTTTATCAATTAAGTGATAATAATACTTCATATAGCTGTTGGATTATGACAACACTTGAAAGTGTAGCTCATATCCTATTGTGCCTAAGGTGACCTAAGAGTAACGCCACGTGTTCCTGAAAGATGTTACACAGGAAGTTGATCACCCTGAATAGTGAGGGAGTCGCCTCCAGCTTCAACTCCAAGCAGTCAGTCAGTCATTCTGCAAAGGAAAGTTTAAAACATCACCCCCTCAAACAACAACAGCTTGCAAAGAATGCCAATCAGAGTCGGAAAAAAAGCAAGGCTAAGACAAAAGATAAGACCTTTTGAGTTACAGAGATGGAACCCACAGTTACGCAATGAAAGCCAGCAGCCAGTATTTTGCAAATTATGTCATGCCCTGCCTCTGCTCACTTCCTTACCTCTCATCAGAGGTAACAAAGAATCCATATGTCACCCCAGGCCAGAGGCTGGGAACCAACTTTATACATGAAAGCATATCATGTTAGAATAACTGGGGAAAAAAACCTTTCTGTGTAAATATAGGGTTGGGAAGCAAGGAAAAGCCAAAAAGTGAAGTCCCTGGAGTTGTCAGATAAGAACTGAAGGCAAAGCCAGGGTCTAGAGTACTAAGTATGCTCAGATAGGCTAGGCAAAGAATGTGGAGCTAGGAAACATTTTCTTATCCAACCTGAGTGAGGTAAGGGTACCTTTCATAGGAGATCCAGAGATAAGGGTGATATAGAAAGAACAAGGAGAGGAATGTTACTTAGACACCATAGATAAATCCAAATATTTCAGTAATAATAGTAACTCTAGAACTACTGATAAAATATAACTAACGTATTGTGCTTTTTATGTTCAGGTGACATTTTACATACTTCAATGCATTTACTCTCACAATACCCTATGAAATAATTTTATTCCTAACTCCATTTTACAGATGCAGAAACTGAGGCACCAGAACCTGCCAAGATGGCACAGCCAGAAAGCAGCCGAGGTGAAATCCAAATGCAAGAGTTCTGACATTAGAGTCAAACACTCACTGGTTTTTATGAGATGCTACACACTCCTCCAAGAGTTTTACATATGGTAACTCAGTACTCACAGCCACTCTACTACATAGGTGTTATTATAAATCAATTCTAAATTTATAGATATTAATACACTATTCAAAGACTAGTATGTAACATACATGAGAAAAATCTAACAACACTTATCAATGAGTTCTAAGAATCTTGAAACATAATGCAGAAATCCCAAGGTGCATCATCTTCATGCAACAAGAGATGCAGTCTAAAGAGGACATGGGTAGACCAGCACATGTCTAGTCCATGCCCTCTTTACACTACACCAACAACTTTGTAAGGAGGAACATGAGACTCAACTCAGTCCCATGGAAGAATATTTATTCAGTAGCTTATTATATATAAGATAAATTCAGTTTATTTATATATATAATATACATGTTATAGTTCTGTTATACATATGTGTGTTATATGTATACACTTGCATATATATGTAAGGTAAGCAGTACAACCTTATAGAATTAATCTTAGGTATGAACATGTTCAAAAACAAAGCAGCAACCACACACACACACACACACCTCGTATAGTTTCTGAACCTCTCAACCTGTAGGAGAAATAAGCAAACCAATATTTGTAAAATTTTAATTCTGTGTTAAGAAATATGTTAGGCCCTTTATTCTGCTTTAAATTATTTATTCACAACAGCATAGTTAATATAAATCTAAGAAATTTTCTTCTAAGACCAAGAACTGCCCTGAGATAGAACACTGAATAAACAGAACACTATTGAAAGTAAGGTATTTAAAGAAGAAATAATTTCATGTTAAGGTGTAGCTTCAAAGCAGTGGAGGAGAGAGGCCGATGTGCCTTAATGGAAGAATATAACAGGTGCCCTAGCCCAAGAAACATCTTGCAAAGTTATGCTTTGACCAGAAGGACTGAGGACCATAAGGGTCTTCTGGTGATAGACCCTGAGAGCCATCCAGTGTCAGTAGGAGACTGCACGTTGCTGAACTGGGGTATTCTACCCTGAATGGCCTGTACAAATCTTCACATTATCAAGGATGTGAAGAAAGAATGAAAACCAGAGATCGGAGAAATAGAGAGATGCTCAGAAAAATGGAAATGGAAGAATGTCTTCGCAGCAGAGCAATGATGTGCCTTGACAGCTCAAACTTTGGGTTTTCAAACACAAATTTCAAAAGAAGATGGCCATCCTTTCAGCTAAACTGATGGCAAAAACTTACATCCTATCTACTCTTCTGCTCAAATTAGGTGACATAAAATGCTGACAGGCAGGATTCATAGCAATCATAATTCAATATTTTGACAAAGGATTTCTTCTCAACATGACCGGTACTTCACTGGCTTTATCTTTCTTATGTGGCATAGACTCTAAGGGGAGGGAAGCTACTGTTGAATTCAGTATTTAACCCATGAGGTAGGAATATAAAGAATACTTTTGGAGTATCAGTCATAAAAATAAGATATTTTCCTTATCACCCTTTTGTTAAACAAAGTGAGGTGCCCCTTAAGGAGACAAATGGCTTCAGATATCCTCTTGTCTGACAGGTCCAGGCAGGATAGTGAAAGAAACTAGGCTCTGTAATTCCACATCTGGGTTTGAATCCATCTTTGAACTAGCATTGATATAATCCTGACCCCAACATTGAGCTAGCATTAATGTCCTTGACAAAGTACCTAAGTTCTCTAGGCTTCTGTTTTTCCTCTATTAAACAGCTAAACTTAACATCTGTATTGTAAGGGTCTGTGGAGATTATAAATCCAAACACATCTGGGTGTGGTTTCCAGTTTCCAGAAAGTTTAGCTGGAATCACATGATCAAATCTGCCAATAAACATAAATCACATGAAGCCATGCCTATCAATTCTAATGTAAGCACCAAAAGATGAAAAGGAAAGGCTGTTTTAAGAATAATTTGTTTTACTTAGCACTTGTTTCTTAATTTTTAAAATTCTATCTTTTTTTTACTGGTATAAATATTTGTATTATTCAATCTTATAATTCTTACAACTTATAATGCTAAAATGTTATTCCCTATTTTGAAAATGACAGAGTACATAAAAGTCTAAGTAAAAATTCTATGCACATGTGAGGCCTCATAGGGACAGACGTTCTGTAAAATCTGCTTGTACCTTATAAACCTTTGTTTTATACAGACAACTAGGCAGTGCTCTGTCAAGATTCTGATCATTGGATTTAGGTGGTGCATAAGATTGTTAATTGGATTTACAGTGAATTCTATGAATAAGTAAATATACAGTATTAATATTTTATTAATAGTTATTGAGATACTTTGAAAAGGGATATGTCATACTAGATACTTAGTAATATAATGTAAAGTATCTAGTATAGTGCTGAAATAACGTGGACACTCAGAAAATGATCACTGGCCTCAGTAAATGTAAATGTCCTGTAAAAATATGGAGAATAGTTGCAGGGCTGGTGTTGCTCAACGGTTCAGCATTGACCCATGAATCAGGTTACGGTTCAATTCCTGGTCAGGACACATGCCCAAGCTACGGCTCAAGCCCCAGTGGGAAGTGCACAGGAGGTCACCAATCAATAATTCTCTCATCATTGACATTCCTGTCTCTCTCTCCATCCCCTTCTTCTCTCTGAAATCAATAAAAATATGTAATTTTAAAGAAATTCACAAGTAAACTAAAGAAATGCCAGTCTGTTCTTTTGGAATGTGCCTTGCCAAAATTAAGCCAAAATGTCTGCCTTTTATAAATGGTCACAAAAGAAGCCATTCTATTTATTTACTTTTAAATGGTTATTAGAAGAACAATTGTATACATTTTGAGTCCCTAATTCTCTTTGTCAAGAATTCTTAACATTTGTATGTCTTAGTAAATATACACTAGTATATTTAGTCTCTTGATTTCAACACCCATTAAAAATACCTGATTCTGTTATTAAAAACATCACTTCACCAATGACCATCTATTTTTGCTCTACAGCATTTATCACAATTGTCAGCAATTGCTTTTCTGAATGCATCAATTGGATAGAATTCATGACTGTGAATTTATAAATCACAATTCTCCACCTTTCACATTCAACAAATATCTTGTCTACCTCAATCAAAAATTACATCCTTCTTCTCTTATAGGGCAATACTTGCAAGCCTGACATCATATACCAGTAAAATATATGTATCTATTAACTCTTATTTTGTATTCATCTTGCTAGGATATAGATAGTTTCTGGTCTGTCTGAACTTAGGGTCCACAATGTATCTTAGTTAAAAGTACAGTAGAGACTTAAATCTCAATATGGCATCTGTACTTCTCTCCTCTCCCTTTTGAGACTCATCATACAAATACTGAATGAAGAACTAGATATAAACTCATCACAACAAAGGGAATGAGAGAGGAATCACCAGTGAGCAAAAGAGTTCATAAACTTTCTGCACAACTAAACACAGGTGAACAAACCTAAAGAAAGATGGGGAAACCACAACTAAGGATACTAATAAAGTGGACTGCAATCAACAAAAAAACAGATTTGCTCTGGAGGACTCAGAAACAACAGATATGACAGAGTACATATTCAAAGAATAGGCTTGCCCTAGCCAATGTCGGCCTGTGGATTGAAGGGTCGCATGTTCGATTCCAGTCAAGGACATGTGCCTGGTTTGAGGGCTTGATCCCAGTGGGAGGCATGCAGGAGGCAGCCCATCGATGATTCTCTCTTATTATTGATATTTCTCTCTCTTCTTCTCCCTCTCTCTCTGAAATCAATAAAAATGTATTTTAAAAAAAGAATAGGCTTGAAAAGAGGATTGATTAATCGAAAGCCTACAGATAGAACAGAAATCATTGTTTTTCTCACCTACCTGCATGTAGACCATGCTAAAGTGAGATAACTATATTCCAGAGGATATGGTGAATAGATTATATGGCAGTCAGAATAGAAATTAGTGCCTTTGAGCAAATCCCTCATCATTCCAGGACTCAGGAGTCCCAGTTCATAATCACTGGATACCTAACCTCTCTCCATATTGATGCCATCCTCTTTATCAAGTACCATTCACATACACAAGATTCAGGCCACTTAATGTCACCAATGATGGCATTTAAGAAAAGCTCAAAATATGCAAAATTAAGACGATACAAAAAGGTTAATATGAATATTGGACAATTCAGGGAGAGAGAATGAGAGTGAGAAAGAGGAAGAGAGAGAGAGAGAGAGAGAGAGAGAGAGAGAGAGAGAAAATACTTTTAATTGATCTCCATAAAAAAGATTGGGAAGACATTGCAGCAACCATCAACCAAGAAGAAGATTCTGGATTCTGTGAATAAAATGCAAAAAAAAAAATCTCTTAGAAATCCAAAAATTGTCAATTTTTTAAAAAATCATACCTTGTAATATTAAATCAAGCAAGCTCCCATACAGTACAACAAAGACATTGAGGTAGAAAACACTGTAATGCCTTGTCTAAATAATGTAAATTATCCTCATTTCCAATTATTAGAAGCAATTTGTGGATAAACTGTGGAATGCTGTCCTATAATCACTGAACAGAATGTATATATTCTTAACCTTGCCAATATAAAAGGAAAAGTATAATTGACTAAGGATAGAATTGGATTTGAAGTGGGAATAGAGGTGAAGGAAAGTGTGGGAACACTGATGCTATTTTCTGCATAGTAGGAAGTCAGTAAACACTATCAGTTATGATGCAAAAAGAAATAGTGGCGTAATACTGGTGGAGCTGTAAAAATTACCTGTGAAGGAACTGAGAATAATTTTGGATAGAGGTATTATTTAGCTAAATATTTATATATTACAATGAATGAATTAAGAAAGATAAATTAAGAAACAGCAACAAATTTTATCTTTAAAATAGAGAAAACAGGTATATAGACAAAAGCAAAACATAAGTTGTTACCTCTGAGAAACGCCAAGAATTATTGCTTTTCCTCGTAAGTGTACTTTTTAATATATTCCGGATTTTGCATAATGTAGACCTATTATTTTCAGTATACAATAGAAAAGAAAACCTGCCGGTAAAAAAAAAATCCAAGAATGAGAACTTGAAAGACCTCAATTATCAAATAAAGGGAGATACATCTATATAATTCCATATAATGCACTTAGGAGGCAAAAAGGATGTGCATATATTTTGAATTTTACTAGCATGGGACAGATTCCTAAAAGAGGTTTTGACCAAGGAGCCCTATGTCAATCTTCCCATTTACTGAGCTTAGACACTGCTAAAATTTCTCTTGCTAAAATTTATTTTACATTTTCATACAATTTTGCCACAGAATTTATTTTCTCATTGTGTGCATTGGGTTTATTTGTCTATACAATATATACATGTTCAATACTGAAATGTTAAAAAATATTGAAAAGCAAAAAATGAAAAGGATTAATTATCCTACTTGTTGAGACCATCATTATTACTAACATTTTGGTGAATGTCTTCCAAGTTATTTTAATATGCATGTAATTTTATACAAAAATATGTTTATGCAGCATATATAACTTTATAAACTGCTTAGCAATTTATTGTGAACATTTTTACTTGAATAAATATATTTCTTCAAAAATTGTTTACTGGTCACAAAATAATCCCCTCTGGTGCCTGTTTTATACTCTTTTTAATTACTTTTTTATTGTTGGATATTTCAAGTGTTTCGCATATCTGCCTATGTTCAATAATGCACTGGTGAATACCTTTATACATACATCTTTGTACACATCTCTGAGAATTTCTTCAGGGTAAATCCTTAAGTAAGAATTTACTAGGTGGAAGGCCATGCATATTGTTAAGTCTTTCTTATAGTGCATTCTTTTTTTAATTCATTCATTTTAATCCACAAGTAATAGAGAAATGAAGATTGTGAGTAATTTTGTTATGTTTACCCTTTGCAGGGAAGGGAAGGAGAGAAAAGAGAAGAAGGAGGAGAGGAAATATAGATATGCATGGGTTCTTTTCTTTGGGACTACAGCTGCTTACTTGAACAATGTGTAACAACTGACTTTGCATTGGGTGTAGTGTGAGAACACTAACATTCTAAATGTGAAGGCACAAAAGGAGAGCCCATGGGCTTTATTCCACCTCAGTCATGCTCAACTTGGCTACACACAGTGTTTTTATACTGGACAAGCATTTTATATGGACAAGCATTTATAATGGGGAAATTTTACACAATGTGAATCCTTAGCTTCTTCTGAAATTATCTCATATCGAACATCATTGTGTCCTATATTTCTGTGAAGCCTAAATTGGCTTGAGTGGAGCAGTTGCAGACACTTACACACAATGTGTCACCTTCAGTTGACATTCTGCACCACTCAGAAGATACCTGCTTAGGCACCTTTCCTGGTTAGCTATGTTCCCTTCCTTTACCATTCAGTCCCCATAGTAATTAAAGTTCCTGATCCCCTAATCTAAAATGCCTACTGTGAATTACTCCCTCTCCTTTGCCTGCTTCTGAAGGTCTGAGTCCTGGATTTTTTACATGAGGTTATAGGCAATGCTCATTCCATTTCATGGATTCTCACTGGAACATCACTTTTTAACTAAAGTTAAATGGCTTGTCATTAAAGAGTTATGTTGGTGCCTGAGAACAAGGCATTTCATCTGCCTCAGCAGTACATCTGTGGCAAAGGATAAAAGATAGAAAAATCAAATACCTCCTCATTTCTCCTGAAAAAACCTTCTTTTTTTCTACATTGGAAACATTCATTTTGGAAATCTTTTCTTGTCTGCAGAGTGAATCTTTGACACTACATCATCATTATCCTAAATCCCAAATACAAGCCACAAGGTCTGAAGGATCTGATGAAGAATCTAAGATGACTATTAAAATTATTAAGATTCAATTATGAAATAGCCTGGTTTATAGAACAGTTTACAAAAATGTTCACTGTGGGGCCCTGTAAAACTGTTTTTGAAGAAACAAATGAGAAATTATGATATTTCCCACATTAGATGGGAACAATGCACATTGGCTTTGAGCATCTGCGGACACTGAAGCCTTCTTCACTCTTTGATGTGTCTTGGAAAAATCAAAGGAGATATAAATATTGGGTAGGTCTGCAAAAAAAATAGAGCCTCCAAAATCTTAAAATTCCGAGGTCCTTGAAATCTGCTAAGCCACAGAGGAAATATTTTTTTATTACAAGAGGATGCTTTTTGAAGATTGTAAATAACCAAACTGTTTTCTTTTTTTTACCTTAATTATTAATATATTTTAAAAAGACCCCCAACCCCTGGTGAACTAACACAGTTGCAAGGATACAGTATTTGCTCTTGAGATCTTTAAATG
>PVJN01056309.1:0-12816 GCA_004026805.1 Lasiurus borealis | reverse complement strand
GGCAGCCATCACTGTTTGCCATGCCCTAGTCTATGGATTCCTTGAGATCCCACCCCACCCAAGCTATAAACCCACCCAGCTGCAGTAGCTTTTGCATATGAATGGCCTGTCCTCTGCAGCTTAACCTAACAAACTGCAACTGGGTCAGACAACTCCAAAACTTCCAAACTCCAAGCAAAGGGGAGAAATCTGCAAATCTCCCTGTAGCTCCTGCTTGGTGGCCTCAGAGACTAGCTGACTTGCACCTCCTTGGAGATCCAGGAACCAGTGTACCTAGAGGTCAGTGTGAGATGACACCAGATTTCAACTCCTCACATATATAAGTGACACATTCAAGAGGCAGACTCAGTGAGCACCAAAGCCCACTGAAGCAAATCCTGCCCCATACGGTGTCTCCAGCACAGCAGTTCTTCTATTAATAGACACAGCTAATTCTCAGTCAATTGGCCTGGAGGTTAATTCCTCCCAGTGTACCAACAGCAATCAAGGCTTAACTACAAGACTGTGAACACAGCCCACAAAGGGCTGCACCAAGAGCATCCACCTCAGGTGACTGGGGAAGCAGAGCTACTGGGCCCTAAAGGACAACTAGCACATAAAAAAAGCCTAATCTATCCACAATGCACTTGAAAAATAAGTCAAGGCTTCAAACCAGCACAGAAGTAAATTCCCATCAACAACAGTAAGTTCCTCAACTTCATTAATAACCAAGGAAATAAGTAAAAATAAAGACAACTTACTTTTTAAGTATACAACAATTAAGCAAAGATTTTAAAAATTGGTAATTCCCAGGATTTCTGTGAGGTTGTGCGAAATGGGCAGGCATTCTCTATGCGCCACTGGTGATAGTATCAATGATTATAACCTCTTTGAGTAAGTAACTGGGCAACAGCCATCAAAATCTGATAGATGTATTATTTTGACATAGCAATTTCACTTATTAAACTTTATCTTACAGTAGGGGGTGTTCAGGAGGCGGCTGATTGATGTTTCTAACTCTCTATCTCTCTCCTTTATTCTTATTCTTTAACATTCATACCCAAGTTTTTAATCAGTTTGTTAATAATATAGCAGTATTTACTATAATGCTGTTAACCATTTTTCACTTTTAGACATTATCTAAATGCCAATGTCAGGATTGTTATACATCAAAAGATTTATCAAGAGCCATGAACAGCCAAAACCGGTTTGGCTCAGTGGATAAAGCGTCGGCCTGCAGACTGAAGGGTCCCAGGTTCGATCCTGGTGAAGAGCATGTACATTGGTTTTGGACGCATCCCCAGTAGGGGGGCGTGCAGGAGGCAGCTGATCGATGTCTCTCATCGATGTTTCTAGCTTTCTATCCCTCTCCCTTCCTTTCTGTGAAAAATCAATAAAATATATTTAAAACAACAAAAAAAAGAGCCATGAACACTGATATACACCTAAACATACTGATGCAAAAATGCATCCAGTTTTTTACTGCTTGAAAAGAAGAAAGTGAATTTCAAAACAGTATGTAGTGTATGACTTTATTTTTGGAATAAAACTACATTTATATAAAAAGTCTTATGAGGCTAGACAGAGAATGTTAAGAGTGGTTATCTTGGGCCTTGGATTATGGAGTAGTTATACTATTTTAAATATTTCTATTTTGTTTGCATTTTTAAAAGAATACATATTATTTCTATAAATTGAAAATAACGGTTTTAAATTTTTGATGACTTAGAAGACCCATTCATAAGTTACTTCAATAACAAATATAAACATGTTTTATTAGGTTTCGTATCATCCTCACCTTCTGACCCAAGGTGCTTTCCTGCTCATTGGTATTGAAAACAGTGACATTTTCCAGATTAAACTGACTCTGCAAGTTAAGACCTATTAAAAAAAAAAAAAAAAGATTTCAAAGCAAATCCACCGGACACCTAAACTTGTAAGAATATAAGTTTGTTGTCATGTAACTAAAACATATAGAATAATAAATCCATAATTAAGGAAAAGATCAAGTTAGAAATACCACCACCACACTTGTATGTTCAAATTGTTCTAAAAGATGCCTTTAGAGCAAACGGAATTCTACATACAATATAGTTGATCCTTATTATTCATGAATATTTAAGAACAATTTTATATAATGTAGAAACAATTTATAATTTTGCTGAATCATAAATAAAAAATCGTATTAATCAAAAAGTGAGAGTGTGTAACAGTATTTATGGGAAATATATTGTAGTTAATGAGCCAGGTTTCTGTCATAGAAAGAAGTTATACATAAGCAGGTCTATGGGTGGCAGATAAACTCAGAATATTAGTATAATCTCATGGTTTATGCTGTGGGTTATTTAAAAAATACACAGTGTGATTCTGTGATTTACAAGAAATATATCCAATTTTCATCCTCAGTTCTTGGCTCACAGCTCCCAAACTGTTGGAATTTCCTAAATGATAAAAGCAACAACGGTGTCTCCTGTTATATTAAAACCATATCTTATTATCATGACAATTTCTAATCCATTAAAAACCAGAAAAGACTTTCCTGCAAAGCATGTTTAATGTAAAAAAGCTTACCTGATTTCTCAGATAAAGGGAAAAGCCTGGCCAAAAAGAGTTGAATTCGTCCACAGAAAACTGTGTTCTGGGATTTTGATAATCTTCTTAAGAGATCTAATAATATATGGAAATAAAGGTTACACAGAAGAGATAATTCTTTTTTAACATTCATACCCAAGTTTTTAATCAGTTTGTTAAGAGTATTGTTTTAAAGCAGCAGTTGTCAAGATGGGGGTAAACTGTCACAAAAATGCACTACATAGCCGTGGCTGGTTTGGCTCAGTGGATAGAGAGTCAGCCTGCGGACTGAAGGGTCCCAGGTTCAATTCTGGTCAAGGACATGTACCTAGGTTGTGGTCACATCCCCAGTAGGGGGTGTGCAGGAGGCAGCTGATCAATGTTTCTAACTCTCTATCCCTCTCCATTACTCTCTATAAAAAAATCAACAAAAATTTTTTAAAAAATTTATTAAATAATCAAATCTAATAAAGAGGGAATATTCTAATTGAACCTCATACTGTCACAAAGATGGTGGTGTCCATAGCCAATAAGGAGGGAATATGCTAATTGACTGCCCTACCCTCAAAGATGGTGGCATCTAGTCTCCTCATCTACGCTGGGGGCCTGCCTCCAGAGTCCCCTAGTTCCCTCAGCCCCCAGTCACCCAGAGCCAGCCTGAGGTGCAGGCAAGCCTCAGATGGCAGCTGCCCAGTTGTCCATGGCTGGCTGAGGCTCAAGTAACCAGGGTCAGCTGAGGCTTGCACTGTAAGTTTAAGATGGGCAAGATAAGCTTGACCTTTTTTTTTTTGGTTCTCATAAGTTTCAATACAGAAAAGAAACAATTTAAAATCATTGATCAGTTTTAATAAATCACTTATTTAAAAATGAAGATGCTAGTCTATTGAACAAATTTTATTCCTTGTGGTTAACTGAGCTTTTCTGTCCATATTTACATTTAAAAAAACAATCATTTACCACTGAATTACCTACCATTGCACATACGTAGTAAATAATTTTTCCCAGCAGAATAGAATGTATTCTGAAATTAAGACAGAAATAATTACTACAACTCAGAAGTTGCTGAACATCCTTCAATAAGTCACAGGAAATAAAATATAAAAGAATACTAACATGCACTGAGAATCTACTATGTCACTTTTTACTTTTTCTAAGCAAATAACATTTTCAACGAAATAAAAATATTTTCTTATAAAATATCAAAAAATGGCTTTAAACATGTGAAAATGTACATTTTCAAGTTGTTATTATTAAGTGCTTCAACTTTTTCTCCATAAGTGACTCTTACTTATCTCTCCCAAGAGAGCAGAATACATAATTCTTTCATAGGGACAAACTTTTTAACAATTAGCAATATCAGAAATACAAGCAACAAAATCTACCCTCACAATTTTGGATCAATAATAAGATAATATTAGTAAAAAAAGAACCTAAGGCACTTACTGATTTCCAAGTAGCAACATTTTTTTCCACAAATGTGAATATTGTGTCACACTGATCCAAAGGAAGACAATCCAAAACATCTCCCAACAATACAAAAGGTGTAGATGCGGTGCAAATACCTTTGTGCCAAATTGAAGGGGAAAAGTTTAAAATTCTGCCAAATAAATTAGCACATGAAAATCACTCTGAAGAATATCTTAAGGTATACTTTGTCAATCCTAAAAAGTCTTTAACAGACAAGAAATGAGAGGAACCTAAAAGTTCTCAAATGGAACATACTTAAGTTTTGGTATGTGCACTCAATAATGATGATTATTCTTTTTTTTTTATTTTTTTAAATATATATTTTATTGATTTTTCAATAATCAGTCTCGGCTGATGATTATTCTTGATGTCTAGAGCATTTACTACATGTCAGGCACACTAACACATTTAACCCTATCAGGTAGACAATATTCTGTCCAGTTCAAAGAATGGGAAAATTGAGACACAGAGAAGTTAAATAACTTGCCCAAAATCGTAAGAACCAGTAAGTGGTAGAGCTGGGATATGAGCCCAGGTCTGGCTTCATAGTCTGTTTTCTTCACCACTAAGCTATTCAAAAGAACATAATGTAGCTAATTAAAAATGGTGGTTATGATCACTATTATCTGGAATAATGTTAAGTGAAAAAGACTGGATTCAAAGTTGTATGTATATATTATGGTTAAGACAATAAAAACTTTAAAGGAGTAGCAAAACTAAAACCATATTCCAAAATAAGTGGTAGTTTTAATGTAGAGGAATTATGACTAGTATTTTCACTTTTTTCTCATTTCTAACTGTTCTGCAATGTTGCTAAATTGTCTTTGAGACTTTAAAAGATTTTAAAAAAAAAGGTTTGATAGTGATTTCAATTAAAATACATTTAAAATAATAGGGGACAGAAGAGTAAAATTGTTTATTTCCGAATTCAACATTATTAAAGTAAAGCAATAAATTAAATATTTTAAGAAAAGGTCATTTAGTCCAGCTAAAACTACTTTTATTTCTCTGCTAATTCTGCCTTCTATTTTAAGGTAATATAATTACTAACACTTGTTCAGTGTTTAAGAGAGTAGCCACTTAAGCATGGCATGTAAAATAAATAAAATAAAAGGAGGCAATATTTCCAGCTCTGCTGGGCACTGGTAAGATCACATCTGGAATGTGACGTGAAGGATACTGCCTAGAGTCAGTGGGTGGCATAAGGCAGCAGATTTCAACTCAATACAAGGGAAATCTGATAATCAAAACTACCCAACAGAAATAAAATTCTTAGGTCCATCAAGGAGTATAGAGCCTGAATGATCACCTGCCAGGGATGTTACAGAGGGAAGGCAGGAAGCCAGAGAATAGATAGATGGCCTCTCAAGTCCCTTAACACTTAGATTCTGTAATACTGTATGTATGGTATGCCCTATACATCCAAGAGTTGTTGTTTTTTAATATATTTTATTGATTTTTTACAGAGAGGAAGGGAGAGGGACAGAAAGTCAGAAACATCGATGAGAGAGAGACATTGATCAGCCGCCTCCTGCACACCCGCCACTGGAGTTGTGCCCGCAAGCAAGGTACATGCACTGACCCAAATCAAACCTGGGACCTTTCAGTCCGCAGGCCGACGCTCTATCCACTGAGCCAAACCGGTCCTGGCCATCCAAGAGTTTTGAAAGGCATACTCCCTGCCCTTAATTGCCAGATCATTATGATCTCTAAATGCATAATAATCTGGTTAGTGTATATCCTATATAATAAAAAGCTAATATGCAAATTGTCCCTTTGACCAGGAGTACAACCAGCAGGGAGGCCGGCCAACTGCCTACGCCCTTTCCCCTCCCCCATCCAGGCTGGCCAGACCCCACCCATGCATGAATTCACACACCAGGCCTTATAAATATATATATATATGGGGACCTAACCTTCATTTATTAATATGTTAGACACTTTTGTTAATATATGCAAAAATGCTTATCCTTAGAAAGCTCATAGTACACATAAAGATTAACAGGATATAGTAAGTGCTATAATAGTACCCATGAAGATTAACAGGATATAATAAGTGTGCGTGCGCACCTGCACACACACACACACACAGAGTGGTCAGATTATTATACATTCAGAGATCATAATATTCTGGCCACTTAGTGTAGTTTGGCATAAATTAACTCATGTTTGATAATTATAGAACTTAGATTTCTGTAAAAGATTCTGATTCAGTAAAACTCGATTTAAAATAAAGACCTCTGATTATTCTGATGAGGTGGGTTATATACATGATCCCCCAGAACTTTCACAACCTGTGTCCCAGCCTCTACATGGCCCTCTTTGTTTCAATTTAATCTTGATCACAGATAGATACCCTCTTCTTAGTTCCTAAACAATTTGCTATGTTCATACTTCCATGATTTTGTTTATAATGCTTTTTCTGCCTAAATAGTACTCTTCCTATCAAGTGGTAAATTCTTACTTAATCTTTCAAAATATAGAGTATATAATGTATCTTAAAGAAAACAACAAAAACCTTTATAACTTTTCTGTTTCTAAAGTACACTGTACATAAATTATAACACTTATTATATCCTGTTAATCTTCATGTGTACTATGAGCTTTCTAAGGGTAAGCATTTTTGCATATATTAACAAAAGTGTCTAACACTGACCAGAAGCTCAATAAATATTTGCTGAGTTGAATTTAACAAATTAGTTATGGGCAATTTGAAAATGTGTCACATATATAAACAATACTATATACTCTTTCAAGGAGGAATTTTCCCCATCAAAATAAAATTTAAAAAGCATTTATTTATCATTTGATTAAAATCGTAAGTCCTCACCTTTCTCAAATAAAGTAAAAGTTCTAAATATAGATTTTGTACAACTTCAAGTGTTAAAAATGTTGCTAGTCTACAAGAGTGAGATGTCAATGTAATCAATGAACTAAGCAGATGCCACTAACTGTCAGGAGCTAGGCAAGGAACTCTCCATTTTAGAACTCATTTAAGTATGCTGAATAAGTGAATAAATAAACATTTTATATAAAAGTTTAATATGTAAAATCAAGAATTTAAGAATCACGAGTTTACAAAACAGCTTGCCACTACACTAGACCGCTTTTACCATGTATGTTCTAGTTTTTGTAGGAATATCAAAATAATAATAATGTGACTAATGCTTTATACATTAAAAGGCATTTCACATAATTACCTAAATTAATCAAAGGAAAATTTTAGCCAAGTCAGTTAGAGTGCCAATTGACTACTTTTCGTTGCTTCTTTCTACAAATATTTAACGAGATCCTACGTATTAGGCACTGTGTACTTACTATGCCTTTTAAAAAAATCTCTTGAAACTACCTCCCCTCCTACTGTCTCATTTTGAGAGTCCCCTATCTAGTTTTCCATGCCAGCTATCTCTCCCAATCCAACTCTTCTTCCATAGCTCCTTTCAGCCTGGTAATCAAAGCACTTTACAGATGACACCAACTTACCCTTCCTTTGTCTCTCCTTATCATGGTCCTCATCCTCTCACTCTCTGCTGCAGTTGTTCTTTAGCCATGCTGAACTGGGCCTTTACATATAACTATTCCCATCTGTTTCTGCCTGACAAATTCATCATTCCTCACTTCCGAATTCTCATGTGACAGCTTCCTTCTAAGACCTTCCTGATCCCTTTAGACACTAAGGTTTCGAGTATTTCAACCATATTTCTTCCTACTGCAATAGCCACAGTAAGATATTTACATTGTTTCCTCCATTAGCCACTGAATCTCCAAGTCCTAGCTAAGTACCAGGCACACAGTAGATGCTCAACCATATTTTTCCATATATTAAATGCCTCCATATATAAGACACCCCTAGTTTTCCAATCCAAAATTAAGAAATCAGTATTTTAAACATTTTGGTGGTTTTCCTCTTAAGGCCTTATTTATTTATTTATTTATTTATTTTTGCACCCTAAGGAGTTGTTCTTCTCATTTTCTCCACTGTCTAATCATACACTCAGTGGGAGGAGGTTCAAATAGTCTCTCTGCAGCTCTATTCCCATGCTCTTTTGCACAGCTGATCACATTCAGTTTAAATTTTTCAGAGTAAGACAACTGCTTACAGGTATTTATTTTTTGACATCTTTATGGGCTCAGAATGCAGTCCCTGTTGCATCTGTGCACTCTTCACCTCCACCTCCAACTATGGCATCAGCAGATGTCGGTAACAATAAGACTCGTGATTGGAGAAAGTCTTTTTGACAAGCAGACTACACACCATGGGCAGCTATACACCCATGTGGCTCCCTCCTTGGCTAACTTCCATGTATGAGATGCCCCTCAATTTTCAGTCTAACGATTTTAGAAAAAAATAGCATCTTATGCACGGAAAACTATAGTACTTAATGAGTGAATGAAACAACTGGAGAACAAAGAAAGTATTAAAAGATGTGCTACAAACTAGAGATGAAAATAAAGGTGAGCTACTTTCATTGGTAACTTCTTGGTAAAGGTGGTAAGCAGAACTTGAAAAATGAACAAAATCAGATGGAGAGGTATGGGAAGAATATGTTTGTTTTTAACCCTCACCAGGGGATATGATATGTTTATTGATTTTAGACAGAGGGAGAGAGGAAGGGAGATAGGGAGTGAGACAGATACAGAAAGAGACAGACATCAATGTGAGAGAAAGAAACATGGATCAGTTGCCTTCTATATGTCCCTGACCGACTGGGGATTAAACCTGCAACCTAGGTATGTGCTCTGACTGGGAATCAAACCTAAAACTTTTTGGCATATGGGATGATGCTCCAACCAGCTGAATAACCTGGCCAGGGCTAAGGATAAGTTTTAAATAAAGCATACCGTGTCCCAGATTACTTAAAAAATAAAATCCATACTCACCTTCAGTTACTCCCCCAATAGCAAGAGAAATAATAGCTAAAACATTTTCACACGATGAGTGATTTATCTACCAACAGAGGAGAAAACAATTTAATTTAGGAGCCAGAGTTCAGACTAATTTGATAACAATAAAAACAAACCCTAACATTAAACTGATTATCATAAATATGGGATAAAGCTATTTCTCATAAAGATATTTTAAGATGAAAATACAAAAAATGGGGTAATAGTTACTAATCACAGAAGTATGTTAAGTAAATAATAAATAGGCAATTCACTTAAAATCCAATTGTCGTACAAAAATGGTTTCATTAGCATGATTAAGCCTGTAACCTAATCAAGCACAGAAGTGTTGATGCCATAACCCAATCAAAGGCAAAGGCAGGGCCAGAGGAATGAATTGTACTGGTGCATCAATATGTTTGAGGGAAGGTTTTAATAGAAGGGAAGTAGTACCTAGGTTCCATAAAGTCCAACATTTATTGGGTGTTCATTAACTGTCACTTTACACAACAACTTTGAAAGAATGTCATTTCCCTTCTTACAAATGAAAATGAGGCCCAGAAAAGTAAAGTTAGGAGCCTGGTGCCACACAAAAGGTAAATGAGTAGGTCTGAAGAAGAGGAAAGAAGTGAATTTTTATGCAGAAAGGGACACTATTATCGCCACAAGAAAAAGATCTACCTTCTTGGGACCTAACCTTCACTTAACCAAAAATAAACTTTCGAAACTTTTTCTTTCATTATTCACTAATGTTAAATTCAGATTTTTCATATTTAGAGCAAATTTATCACTGAAGTTAGACAAGCGCTACTCTTTTATGTTGATGAGAAGGACGAGAACATGGAACCCCAGTTCTCATGCTGAACATCTCGGACTGGACTTTTTGTGTAACTACAGAATGTGACACACTGTCCATATAGAAGGCCCAACTTCAAATTCCAGTTGTTCCTCAGGAAGACCTAGTATCAACTTCTCTCATACTATTCACCTGGAGAAGGCTCTCTTCATTTATTAAACCAAACCCTTAAACTGCACCAAAAGCCTTTATTATTACATTACTCCTATACTATTATCAAGGCATCTTTCACAAAGTAGCAAGCTCACTCTAGAAAAAGCAATCATATTTAAATATTCATTCTAAGAACAAGAGCAATTTTTAAATTATCTAATTTATTAATTTGTCAGTAAAATTTTAAATAAAATTATACTTACAATTTCTTCTTCTAGAACACCTCTGAAAGCTTGATCAAGGGTACATTTTTTTTCATTTTCACTATTAAAAACAAAAGATACCTGCATTTTTAAAACATCTCAGGGTCAGTATAAAGATTTAAGCAATATATTTTAGGGATATCAATGCCTTACCTTCCAGGTAACTGGCTGAAGGTATTCAACAATGGCTTGATATTTTTGTTGTTCAGGGCTTCTCTGGTTGACTTCTAGAAAAATAAAAATAGCAAGTAAGTGAAAAGATTTTTGCTTATTATTTACTGAAAAATGTGTCTAACCAAAAATTGTTTGTAACTGGGAAAAATTACCCATCAGTCATTTTATCAGTAATTCTTATTCAAATGCCACTTCTGACTGACTCATTACTTTAAAGCTGAGTCGAGCTTTCTAGATTGATTTTCTCATTCCAGTTTTTCCTTCCTATCATCTCTTTAAAACCTACATTCATGAGAATATTCTGTTTATGTTTAAAGTCTCCAATAGCTTCTTACTTACAGATTTTGGTTTTGAAGTTTTATATCTCCTCTCAAGGTCTTAAGATACCCCTTTTAATCTATCCATTCTTACTTCCCACTCCTCCTAACACAGTCTCCACTAAGGTCTAGACATTTTCCCCTATACTTTTCTATCAAGCTCACTCTAGTTCAGTGGTCAGCAAACTTCGGCTCGCAGTTTGCCGCTCTGTTGACTAATGAGTTTACCAACCACTGTTCTAGTGTATTCATGCATTCATGTTGTTTTTTTCCCACCTGTTCAAGCAAATTCTATCCATTCTTCAGGCCCCATCTCAAGTCCTGTCACCCCTAGGTAGTTTACTCAGCAGTCTCTCACTACAGTAAACACTGCAGACATATCCGCTGATTGTCTTTAAAGTAGTCATAATTTAAAGACACAAATATTGCCACATCATTCCTTCTGTGAAAATTCACATACACTTAAGAAATCATATTAACTGCACAGGAATTAGATTTATACTGGAAATGCCCACTCCTGACTGCCAAGTACAGGCTGTCATCTTGAATAAATCCCCTTAATGCTTCATTTTCCTCAGCAGTTAAATAAGAGGGGTGTTCTAGATCCTTACTACCAGCAGGCATCACCTGGGAATTTGTTAGAAATTTACAAAAGTTTACACCCCATTAAAAACCTTCTGAACCAGAATTTACATTTAGCAATATCTCTAGGTGATTCCCACCACACACTGAGGCTGAAGAAGCACTATCCTAGACGATTTCCGATAAAGTGGTCCTTCCCAGGGCTAATATGACGATCTTGCATATTCCTAACAATTACTCTCAGCAGAATTTCAAAGCACCAAAGAGCAAAGGCAAAGGGCACAGAAAGGAAATATTCCTGATGACATAAACAAAAACACACTCTGGTAAAAAAAAACAACAAACCCCATACATACTGCATGGCAAAGAAGTAATAATAACCAGCACACAGGAAAAATTCTTACTACAAAAAAAAAAATCGTTCATTGAATGTTCATCCTGGTACCACTGCAAATACATAGGCATGGTTAAATCTCTACGCAGTTTAAATCACGACTTGGAACACTGGCGCAAATGCTACAGACAAATTCAGTCCAAACAGGATTTTTTCATGCTGGGGATGTATGAACCACCTAAAAAGAGCACTGGGTTTGAAGCCAGGAGGGAAAAAAAAAAAAAAAAGCAACCACTTTAGTAAATCACTTCACTTTTGGGGGCAAGGAGGGGGATAAGGGAGGTTTGTTTCCGTTTCTACCTCATCTACGAGGGATATAATAAAAGTTAAGTCTACTTAACGGTGTTAAAAAAAAAAGAGTTATATAAGCTCACCTAAGGTGTTTCTCAAAAGCTAGGTGATCCCACCACACACGGAGGCTGAAGAAGCCCTATCCTAGACGATTTCCGATAAAGTGGTCCTTCCCAGGGCTAAGATGACGATCTTGGATATTCCTAACAATTACTCTCAGCAGAATTTCCAAGCACCAAAGAGCAGAGCAAGACCAGATGGCCTCTGGCCACGCTTTCCAAGCTGATCCGTTTGCCCTTTTCCCACCTAGAATCTCTTAATCGCTCTCTTAGGAGGGAGCGAGCTACGGAGGGTTAAGGTGCGCGGAATGGGCGGCCGAACCACCTGGCAACTAGGAGGCGGGGCGGCAGCCAGCTTTTCGGGTTTAAAAACCGCCCCAGCCCTCCCCTTGCAGCAGCTCAGCTCCCTCCCGGCTCCGGAGGCGCACGGCCGGCCAGGCGTGCGCTGCAGAGGAGCCGAGCCACCGTCCGGGCCTCAGGCGGCGGAGGAGCCCTTCACCGCGGGGCGCCCAGAACCCGGCCGGGGTCCCGGGTCCGGCCGGCGGGGCGGCGGAAGCGGGCAGCACAGGTGGGGAAGGCGCAGGTAAGCCGCTTCCCCCCCCCCCCGCTCCCCACCCCCGACGGGCTCAGGAGCCTACCCGGCGGCGTACAGCCCCGGACCCCGGGGCGAAATCCCAATCAGTCCACGGAGAGGAGGGGAAAGAGGAGCGCCGGGCCCGGCTCCCACCCTCCTGCCTCCCGCTCACCGTAAACCGCGTCCGCGCTTCGGGTAAACTGAAGAGCGGCGGCGTCGGAGACATCTTCTTCTCGGCTGCGCGTGCCCGCCACCGCGCCGCGGCGCTGGCGGATGACGTCAGCGCGGGAGCAGCGAGACGAGCGGCTCCGA
>PVJN01056308.1:0-12816 GCA_004026805.1 Lasiurus borealis | reverse complement strand
AGCCCTGTGACTATCTGGTGTCAGGGAACCCCAGGGGCTGTGGAGTACCGTCTGGATAGAGAGGGAAGCACAGCACCTTGGAAAACACAGAAGCCACCGGAGGCCGTGGAAAAGGCCAAGTTCTCCATCACACACATGACAGAGCATGACGCAGGGAGATACCACTGTTACTATTACAGCCCCACTGGCTGGTCAGAGCACAGTGACCCCCTGGAGCTGGTGATGACAGGTGAGAGGACACTCAGGGCTCCCAGCCTCAGCCTCTGCCCTCAGGAGGGGGTCTGCTCTCAGGGAGTCCCCCTCTCACAGCCCAGCCCTGGGGGACATGAGGGAGGCGTGAGCCCATTTAACACGCTGCCTCCTCCTCCCCTAGGATCCTTCAGCAAACCCAGCCTCTCAGCCCTGCCCGGCCCTGTGGTGCCCTCAGGAGGGAACGTGACCCTCAGGTGTGGCTCATGGCAGGGATTTGGCAGGTTCGTTCTGACTAAGGAAGGAGGTCACAGACTCTCCTGGGCCCTGGACTCACAGCCACAGCCCAGTGGGCAGTTCCAGGCCCTGTTCCCTGTGGGCCCCGTGACCCCCGGCCACCGGTGGACGTTCAGGTGCTATGGCTGTTACAGGAACAGACCTCAGGTGTGGTCACCACCCAGTGACGCCCTGGAGCTGCTGGTCGCAGGTGAGGAGCCCAGTCCGGTGCCCTCCTGGTCCCTCTGTTTGGTTACGATTCTTCCCAGGAGGTCCCCCATGGAGGACCAGAGTGCGGGATTCAGGGGAGGGTCACTCACAGGGGAATGCACCCCTCAAAGGGATGGATGGAGCACAAGGGGCCTTTTGCCCCACCCCTTCCTCGTGCCCATCACCAGACTCTCCGGGGACACCAGGGGCTGGGAGGGGGCACCTGCAGGGTCACGGGGAAGGTGAGGAGAGAGGTGTGAACACATACAGCACCTCTGGTGGTGGGGGCGCTCTACCCCTCACCCTTCTCTTGTCCTTTTCTCAGGCCCCTCTGTGGACCCCAGCGCTCTACCCCCAGAGCCCACCTCCACGGATGGTGAGTCACTGGGGCCTCTTTGCTCTGGGGGAGCACAGACCCACCTAGGCAGCTCGGCGAGCCTGTCAGAGGGTGGAGCAGCCCCCCACATACGCAGGGATGGGCTTGTCTTCTAGGGTCTGAGGCTGGTGGGGTAGTCAAAGTGGAGGGAAATGGGGGCCCCAGCTTAGGGGAGCAGCGGCTGGGTTTCAATGGGGAGAAGGCAGGGACCGACTCTCACCTCCCCATCCAGGTGGGGTCCACTGTCGGGGGCAGAGGTCTTAGTGCTTCCTGGGATGGTGATTTATTATTATTATTATTATTATTATTATTATTAATTATTTTAAATGTGCAATGCAGTGGTTTTTATTGCATTCAGAGTTGACCAATCTAATCATCACCACCATCTCATTTTAAGACCTTTCCTTTTTCTCTCTCTCAAAAGACATGCTCACCCTTAGCTGGTTTGACTCGGTGGCTAGAGTCTCAGCCTGCGTCCTGAGGGTTTTGCGTTCAATTCTACCTCCGTTTTGCAGGCTCCTACCTGGCGCCCGGGCCCTGGTCGGGGCCCATGCAGTAGGCAATCAATCAGCACACCGATGCTTCTGTCTTTCCCTCTCTCTCTATCACTCTCTCTAAAAATCAATGGGAACATATTCTCGGGTGAGGGTTTAAAAACCAACAGCCAATAGACATGCTCCACTCCGCTTTCCCAGGGTCCCCTGACCAAGATGCAGGCACAGTTGCACACGCTCTATAGAAAGTGTCTCCGGGGGCTGGGCCGAGACCCTGATGAAAAGGTGGGTGGGGCCCTAGATGGTTTAGCTCAGTTGAATGAGCGTCAGCCTGCGGACTAAATGGTCAGGATGGCGATTTTTTTTAATTTTTATTTTTAAATATATCTTATTGATTTTTTACAGAGAGGAAGGGAGAGGGATAGAGAGTTAGAAACATTGATGAGAGAGAGACATCAATCAGCCGCCTCCTGCACATCCCTCAAGGGAGATGTGCTTGCAACCAGGATACATGCTCTTGAACAGAACCGAGCCTGGGACCTTTCAGTCCGTAGGCTCTATCCACTGAGCCAAACCGGCTTTGGCCAGGATGGCGATGTTATACAGGTCCCTTTTTCTCTGCGCCTCCGTGTTTCCCCAGGAGACAGAGGAGAAACCCTGGCTCAGACCTCAAAGGACCTCTCAGCTCCGACCCTGCAGGCTTGGCCCTTGTCTGCCAGAAGGGCAGGATGGGCCATGTTGGGTGTTTGGGGTGTTAGGGACCAACAGGGCAATGACAGGGGGTGACATCCGAGCGCTCTGCTACCAGCCTTTGGTGCACAGCCTGTGACATGGAAGGAAAGACATCAAAATCTTTAACCTGTCAGCCAGGGCTGGGAAAGCAGGCTCTCTGTGGATCCCAGCTCTGCTCCTTCCCGGCTGGGAGAGTTAGGCCGAGGCCCGGTTCCACTGTCTGCGCTTTGCTAAGAGATTGAGGTGAAACCCCAGAAGTAGAAGCTCTCAGCCCCCCCAGTGCCCAGGACATAACCAAATCCATCCTCACGTGCCCTCCCAGATCTATGCTTGGAAAAGTTCAGGCAGGTCCTGCGTGGGAGGGCGGGGTCTGCAGGATAGAGGACGTGGGGCCTGGGAAGATCAGAGTCCATCCCACACAGTCCCATGGAGCGCCCCCCCCCTTCCCCAGCCTTGGATGGGCGAGTAAGTGGGAGTGACTAGGGAAATGCATTCCACTCTAGCTCAAGGAGAGGGTTGGGCATGTGGGGAGCAGGGAGCAGGCCATTCCAATCAGAGAAGCAGCCCCCAGAGCCCAAAGCTGGGGTCTGTCTCGGGAGGGGGGCGTGCAACATGAGCAGAACGAAACAGAACCCACTGTCCTGGGTTCAAATCCCAGCTCTGCCATTATTCAGGTGGTGACCTGGTGCATCCGATTTATCTTTCTGAGCCTCGGTTTCTTTGTTTGTGAAATGAATGGGTGGGGGATGGGCATTCACATGTTGCTTGATTGTTGAGGGTTGTAGGCCAGTGGTCAGCAAACTGCGGTTTGCTGCTCTGTTGACTCATGAGTTTGCTGACCACTGCCTTGGGGAAAAACACTTAAAAAACATTTTAATATTGTACTCATGTCTTTAACATGAAGTCCAAACTTCTGGGTAAGGGCAATGCCTTATGCAGCGGTCAGCAAACTCCTGAGTCAACAGAGAGGCAAACGGTGGCTCTTGAGCCACCTGTGGCTCACGATCCACAGTTTGCCGACCACTGTTGACGCCGATTCATTCGCAGACCCCCTAAACGTGCCTCACGTCCAGTAGATGCTCAATTACGTGGCATCATTGGCTCATGCATGCCGTCCTTGTGCCCAAGGTCTTCAAAGGTACCAGAAAGTTCTGATCGGGGTCTCTGTGACCTTCATCCTGCTTCTCTCCCTCCTTCTCCTCCTCCTCTTCCTCCTCAAGCACTGGAACAGATGCAGCAAGTCAGGTGAGCAGAAGATGGGGAGACCTTGCCTAGCTGGGAGGATTCCCAAGTAAGTACAGTTGTGATAGGAGGGGGTCCTACATGGAGGTGGCAGGGGTGCGCCCCGAACCTGAGGGACCATGCTGGTGATGAGGAGCCATGTCATTGTCCGCCTGCAGTCGAGCGCCGTGGGGAGTGGGCCTGGTGGTGAGGAACAGGGGCGTCTCGTTGCTTGGAGAACAGGTGGGGTGACAGGCCTGTGAAGAATTGAAAAATGTGCAAAGACAGTGGCTAGAAAAGAAAAACAACAACTGGGTGTTCCAGTTTAATTCCCACTGGAATTAAAGATGTCGGTATTGTTACCAAATGCAAGTTTGGCTGCCTGCTGTGAAAAGGATAGATGGTGAAACGGAGAGATGTTTTATTCATGTGCAGACAATCCGAGAAGTTGGTGGACTCCTGTCCTAAAAACCATCTTTCATGTCTGGTGAGGTCGGTGACTTTTCAGAGAAGAGGGACAGGAAACGGGACAGGCAGGGGTGCTCTCGATGGTTTCGACACAGATCTTGGTAGCAGCATGCTGACAGTTTCGGCATCTGTCGGTCTGCTCCTTTCTGAACAGGAACTGGGACTGATGCAATGTGCTAACATAGAAGCTGACATAGAAGTCGTTAGGGGGAAAAAGGGCTGTTCCTGTTTCCGTTCCAACAGGCTTGTTTGTTTATCAGTTAATACGGTTAATTCTGGCTAGTACAATGTTGCAGGAAGATTATATGCTTTTCATTCTGTTAGAGTAGGACCTAATTACAAATTGTATATCCTATGAATAAAAGAGTAATATGCAAATTGACCGTCACTCCAACACACAAGATGGCCACCTCCATGTGGTCAAAGATGGCTGCCACAGGATGGGCAGCAGGGAAAGGCAGTTGTGGGCCATCAGGCCTGCAGGGGAGGTCAGTTAGGGGTGACCAGGTCAGCAAGGGAGAATATTTAGGGCAAAAGGGCTGGCAGGGGAGCAGTTAGACATTGATCAATCTGGCAGGGGAGTGGTTAGGGGGTGATCACAGTGGCAGGCAGAAGCAGTTAGGGGCAATCAGGCAGGCAGGCAGGCAGGCAAGTGGTTGGGAGCCAGCAGTCCTGGATTGTGAGAAGGATGTCCAACTGCTCATTTAGGCCCAATCCTACTGGGATCAGGCCTAAACAGGCAGTCAGACATTTTTTGAGGGGTCCCAAATTGTAGAGGATGCAGGTTGGGCTGAAGGACACCCCCCTCATGCACAAATTTTGTGCACTGGGCCTCTAGTGCGCACGCAAGCACACACACACACACACTGAGAGGCCAGATTATTATGATCTCTGAAAGCATAATAATCTGGCCATTTAGTGTATACCCTATATAATAAAAGGCTAATTTGCAAATTGTCCCCTTGACCAGGAGTTTGACCAGCATGCAGGTAGGTCAACCACCCATGTCCTTCCCCTGGCCAGGCTGGCTGGACCTCACCCATGCATTAATTCATGCACAGGGGCTCTAACACACACACACACACACACACACACACACAGAGTGGCCAGATTATTATGTGTTCAGAGATCATAATAATCAGGCCTCTCAGTGTGTGTGTGTGTGTGTGTGTGTGTACACATACACACACACACACACACATATATATATATGTCAGTTGACATAGAAATAGTTAGAGAATAAGTGTTTGCACTGTGTGCACCAGCTCAGACCTAGACACAGTGACAGCCCACTAGAAATAAGCACACCTATCATCCAGGTCTTGGCTTCTAAAATACCATCCTCTATGAGAGTGCAGAGATGTAATAAGAACAGACTTAGACTGTAAAAATGTTCTTTCGGGTTCATAAAAATTTTTTTAAATCAGCCATGAGAGTTTGGGACGCTACTTTTTAACTTTGTTTACGTTGAATTCCAAATGGACCAGGGTGGGGATCGCAGCCTCTGAGATCTTAATGGAGCCCCCGGGGTGGGTTCTGGGTAGTTTCGACGCTAATTTCCAACTTTGTACAGGTGCTTTCAACCTTGAAGCGAAGACCAAAGCACTGCAGAAAAGGTACTTTCTCCCCCAACCCCTCCCACCTCTACCTGTAGTTCCTTCAACACCGTCTAACGCGCCTGCCCTCCTTCCTCAGCTCCAGCTCCATGGCTGATGTCCAGGAGCAGAACCAGTGTAATTGTGGAGGAGGTGAGGGCTTGGTGGGGCATTGGGGCAGGAATAGTGCTTGGGAAGGCTTCTGGGCTTAGGGTTGAGGAAGCATGGAAGTCCCAAATATGTGTGGCCCCAGGCACCTCCGAGTCCCTCAATAAACCACGGTCTGCCCACCTAAATTTCAAGGAGTGTGTGCGATTGGGGGATTTCAGGAACCTTGCATGAGATAGGATCTTCTCATTCCTTAGATGCTTCCATAAGAGAATCTCAACCTGAGAAGGACAAGAAGATGAACTGTCAGGTAAGATCCCTGGCCTGTCCAGGACACCCAGCAAAGACTTGTCAATACCCCCACTCCAGGCTCAGGCAGGAGGTGTCCACTCTGCCTCTGTCCTGTCAGAGGCATTTCTGGACATAGAGGACAGACACGTGGGAGAGGACAGGCAGATGGGCAGTCGCGTGGGTCCTTTCTGCTCCCAGTGCCCTGGCTTCTCCCCATCCTAATCACCCACCTGCCTCTCACTCTACCCACTCCAGGATACTCAATCTGAGGATGCTCAGGATGTGACCTATGCCCAGCTGAACCGCTTGACCCTCAAACGAGGGCCAACAGGACCTCTTTCCTCCTGGTCAGACCAGCCCCAAGTGGAGCCCACTGTGTATGCTTCTCTGGCCATCTGCTAGCCCAAGAGGGATTCAGACCCCACACTCCAGAGAGGGGAAGTGCAGGGGTCCCAGAATGCATAGGTGCTGCCCCCATGGACACTCTGCTACTGACCTGAGCCAGATATCATGAGACCTTAGACGGCACCTAATTCTGCAGAAGAAGATATAGATGAGCTCTATATCTTTAGAAACAGAGCAATACACTTCCACATAACCAGTGACCGAGAGAAGAAAATCACAAATGAAGATAAAACTTTTTTTTTATTTAAAAGACACTGTGACTCATATTCTTCCTTGAATGGTAATGCACATGTTACACACCAACTGGGAAAATTAAGTGCCCAAATGGAGTTATTAGAAAGAGAAGAAGGCCTGATCTTCAGCCACCTCGGTGAGCATTTAAAGAAGTCAATAACAAATGCATCCCACCACAGTGGATGAAAGGATAGAAAAATTATAGGAACATATGTTTATATGGAAAAGAATAAAAAAAGAGAGAAATCAATTATGTTTGTCTTCCATGGGCTGCCATAACAAAGGACCACAGTCTGGGCAGAGCAGAAAACAACGGAAACCCATTCCCCATTGTTCTGGGGGTTGCAAGTCAGATCAAGTGCCAAGAGGGTTGGTATCCTCTCTGGCCTCTCTCCTTGAGTATAATGGCTGCCTTCTTGCTTCTGCTTACATGGTCTTTCTTTGAGGTGTGTGTGAAGGGGAGAGGGAGAGAGAGCGAGCGAGCCCTAGTGTGTATCTTCTTTTAAAGACACCAGCATATCTGATCAGGGTCCCACCCTTATGAACTCAATGAACCCTAATCACTTCCTCATAAGCTTTATCTCCACATATAGCCACAAGGGGATTTAAGGGCTTTCCCATGAATTTTGAGAGGGGAGGTCATCAACATTCAGTCCACAACATTTGGAGCTTCCCGCCTGTGGGAACCTCTTTCCTCGTCCCACGTGGCTCAGGGTTCCCGGGTCAGGGTTTGGGTTCTGAAGGAGGCCGCACGCAAACGAAATGAGAGACTAGAAAATATTAATTTGGCGATATTGGGGGGCCAGGCGGGAGCCTTCCTCTAGTGGGAAGGACTGCCATTTGTTCTGGCCTTTTTCTCCCTTTTATTAAGGCTTTGGGACACACCCCTAGCCTTTAGGCAGGAAATAACAGAAATTAACTTGATACAAACAGATAGTCTCAACTAAACAAGATAGTTTCAACTAAACAATGAGTAATCCGCTCTGACCTTTCAGAGCAATTAAGGTTTGCCAGCCTTCTGGCCTTCCGTTTACATCCACCTAGTGAGAACAATTACATCCACCTAGTGAGAACAGTTACATCCACCTAGTGAGAACAATTACATCCACCTAGTGAGAACAGTTACATCCACCTAGTGAGAACAGTTACATCCACCTAGTGAGAACAATATTTGGTCTCCGACATCTCCCCCCGTTTTCTTTCCTCTAAAAAATCTTGCACCTACAAACTAGAAATAAATATTAAGAACAAAAAATAAGACAAGCAACAATGGCTATGCTAAGAGGTAAATGAATAAGTCTGTAGTAAGTTTCTTTCTGGACAGTCCTTTGAGTCCCAGTTTCAATGTCCAACAGTTTTTTGAATGTACGTATTAGCAATGATATTTCAGTTCTGGATGGTGGACAAATGGTGGCAATGCAGGTCCGACCCTCTCTGGTTTGGTCCTGGTCAATCTGCATCGATGCACAGCTGCTGACTGTTAGGATGGCAAGGTGTCGTCAGCATCTTCCATCTCTGGACTGCTTCTCCTCTCGTCTTCATAGCTGGAGCATTCTCTGTTGTAGGATTTCACATAGTCTTGGAGCTGTTTTTCTGAAAATATATAAACATTCTCGACCAAAAGTTAGTAAAGGAATTTTTTCTATAAATTTGACTTTGGATCCTTTTTATTTTTGCCCAAATGATTTTCCTTTGACTTATTTTAATACTATGTATGTGTTTCATGGGTGTCTTGCTGTTAAGTAAAAAATTTTTTAGATGTAATTTGCTTACAGGATGCTTTTCCCTTACATAATATTACTGTACTATCCCTCCTTTTTTATGTAATTATGAGGCTTTTGGAAAATTTTTATAATGCAAATATGACTGTTTTATGTTTATTGCATGTTGAGTAATTTTACCATGCAATGAACTACCAATAGAAATTTAAGTTTATACTTTAGGAACAACTGTTTTCCAGTACAATTAAATTTTCTTAATATTCACCTATTTCAATTAACCAATTAAATTAATTTGAAAATGTAACTACTATTTTATTATTAAATTTAATATTCTAACAACAATCTTAGTTTTATCCTGTAAATATTAGTGGAAAGGATTATTTGCATCTTGAGTAGGCTCTGAGCATTCCTGGTGTTAAGTTGGATTTAGAATATAGGGCAGCTGTCAGCCACGTCTGTCTGTTGCTGGGTCCCGATCTGAGCTGCACCAAATCTCCATCTGTCATCTGTGTCCCGAACGGAGCTGGGCCAGGTCTCTGTCTTGTCACCTGGGTCCTGATCGGAGCTGGGCGTGGGAAGTGAAGCAGCCATGGGGCAGGAGACCTCCCTCAGAAGGGGCGAAGGTTCAAGCCCCTGCAATGTTGGGGGGTGAGGATCAACCTCTGTTGATCCCCAAGTTTTTTCCTGATGGCCCCTCTGCGACTGTGCCTGTCTTAGGTCAGGAACTACCATACGGTACCAATCCACCTTACCCGTCATTGGAAAGCAGGGCGGCATAAGGCCCAGCTCCTGGCTTAGGCGGTGGTCGGTGTCACATATAAGTTCCAGTTGCCCGTCTCTGGCTAACCAGCCATCCTCCGGGGCCAAGCAGGTTGATGTGAGGTTCAGTTCCGTCTCCTTGGTAGCCGATGCCCTTGTGGCCTCCACGCCCAGCACCTGCCTCGGGATCCCCTTGCCTGCTGGCAGGGTCCCGGCACTGATCACATATCTTGGGGAACCAGGTTTCTTCTCCAGGGAGGGCCCAGCTCACATCACTGGGTGAGAGACAGATTTATGGTACCAGCCAACACAAAGTTTTAACCTCAGCATGAACAGAAAGCTCAGGCGACAGCTGTGGGAGGGTCCCTCTTGGCAAAAAGAGCAAGAAAAGCCAATATAGAATGCTCAAGTGCCTTCTCACTGCCTTAATTCCTTTTATGTTATTTATTTATTTATTTATTTATTTATTTAAATTGCTACCAAATATTCAGAGAATTAGATTGTAAGTTTGTTTGGGATATTTGTTAAAAAATTATAATGACATTGTAGAATAATATTATGTAAGGAAATTCTTTTGTTCTAAGCCATGGCAATTCAATTTCAAACTGGCTATCGATTTCTTTTTTGTATAGACAAGGTCTTAGTTACTTTATTAGAATACTTAATCAAATTGCTTACAAAAATAAAAAGCTAATTTATTAATTAAAGTAGATATCTCAATTTTAAAGCAAAAGAAACTTAGTAAATGTTTATGTCTGATTCACAAGCCACAAATGTTGCCCCGCCTCTAGCTTAAGAATACAGTGGCTACAGGCTTTTTGTCATTTTAAATTCTGCTGTTGGAATTTTAAGAAATATTTACTTAATTTTGCCCTTCTTAGAGACTACAAGAAACAGGAGAATCAGTACACCTAAGGGTTCTTACCCACGAAGGGTCAGGAATGTAAGTCAAAAATACTTCCCCATGTGCCCCAGGTAATATTACCGTACAGCTGGTAACTGTTGGTATTGCAAGAAATACGTTCTCAGGTTTCGGTACCATCCTCTTTACCATGCTCCCGGTGACATAGGACCCCAAATTCCTGCAGGAATAGCTTGCAGAGCAATGTCAGGAGTCAAAGTGACCGCTTTGGTGCTGTTAAGTAAGATCCAGGCCTGCACTTCCTGGAGTTGCTCGGATGATCGCATGAAGGTGTGTGGGCCTTGCAGGGCAGGTTTCCCCTATTAATAAGGGGCTGGGGGGCACCCCTCTGGCCGTTTCCCGGCGGTTGACTATACCCTGTATCTTGATTTAGAGGCTGCCCATTTCTATGAAATTTTGATTTACACTGTCTTGCCCAACGGTTACCTCTCTGACATCTAGGACACGGAGAGACTGGATCTCTCAGAGGCTGAGTGTTTATGCCTCTCCCTAAAGTGCTACCTTGTGTCCTTCTTAGAGGTCAAAACCTTTACAACATTTAAAATATAGTTTTTAATTCTTATTTGATAAAGCTTTCCATGAAATTTCAAGTATATTAGATCGGTTAAATTTAAGATGTCCGTCATCCAGCAAGGAAACCCTTCATAAGATCATTTTTGTCTTGTTTGGGTTCAATTTTTAATAAATTTTTATTTTTCAGTTACAGTTTGCATTCAGTATTATTTTGTATTAGTTTCAGCATAGTGGTCAGATGAGATGTTCTTCCTTCTAGAACATGGGGTGGTGGCGTCAGCTCCTTGGCTCAGCTGGGTGATACGGTACCTTCATCTCCCTGTGGGGACCCTCTGCCCTGTTGGAACCAAGGATGTGAAGTCAATAGGGCAACCCTGATCTCCTCTGAATTGCCTTTGGGGTCATTCTTTCCTTTTCTTGAAGAACAATGGTGTTAGGGATCTGGGCCCAGAGCCAGGCTACCTTGGGCCAACCAGGAGTGTGTGGGTTCTTGACTCCCTGTAGGAAAAATTTCACAACCTAAGTCTAGCTGCTTTTGAGAGTGAGTTCATTAAAGTTGGGGACAGTGAAATAAAGACAGGACTTAAGGTAGAAGAAGCAACAGGAGAGAGGACGTGAGAGAACAAGGGGGTCTTGGAGACAGGTTCAGGGGGTAAACCCAGGACGAGCTGCCACTGCCCCCTGCTCCCCTGGTTGCAAATTCCCTGGGGTCGCTTAGAACTTAGGAGAAAAACAGCAGAGATAGCAAGGTGTGGGTGTGCTCTAACAAGAGAGCCTGAACTCGGTCCTTTGCTTGAGGCTCTTTATCGCCCTTTGGCAGGCTGGACTCCTAGGGGCGGTCTCAGGGAAAGGTCTTTAACAGAATAATCATTAGCTTTTCAGGTGTGTCCTTCAATATGTTGATTCAGCAAAATGTGCATAGAGAGGGGTCAAGGGTTATTTTCCGGTTAGTTTCATTTTTAAAGAACATCATTGTTAGGGTCACTGGAGGAGGAATCCACAAGGTCAAGTAATGCTGCAATGTTATCCAGCATCTACAAGGGTTCAGGAATCTGAAGAAGGGCTGTGGGTAAATTAATAGAGAAACTAGACATGAAGTATAAATTTGGAGGGCATTTTGGGGAGCCGGAGGAGACCTAGCTTCAGTAACCAAATCCTTCGGATCTCTAGGCCCCCCAGCTTTTTATGAATACGAATTGCCCTACAGCAAAGCAGATATACATGTCAAAGGTGAGGTTTGCTGTACATTAGGCATTGTCAGGTTGGGGAAACTGCCTTCGCTGTTCAGCTGTTTGGCTAGCCGCAGGTAATAACATGTTGATTGAAATGCCCTCAGCTGTCTGGCAGGAGGCAATCATTTATGTATCTTCAAGTTTGGGGAAACGCTTTCAGCTATTCCAGCAGGCGATAATATATGCATCGTCAGCCCCTGCTGAAGGCTCAAGGCAACCAGCCTTTTGATGAACTTCTTACATTTATGACCTGCTGGGATTAGCTGCCAGCAGTCAAAGTGGTGAAGAATTATAAATTTATTATGTAAACCAGATGGGCTAAACTCCCAAATGGTGCCAATACCCAGAGATGGGGAGTCAGAGATTTTAAAGGACCCTAGGCAGGTGTGTTTTTTCCAGCGGAGAATTCTCTGAGCAGGTTCCAGACTCGGGGAAAGTCTGAAGGGGAAAGATACTGGTCTTAGCAAATGGAGTGCGGTCTACGTGAAAGGGAATTCGGGCTGTGAAGTGACCTAAAGATCAGTTCCCAGGGAGGAGGTATCCATTCAATTATTTAACCAGACCTAACATTCCAGCCTTTCTGTTTTATGGAATAGGGATGGCGGTCAACTCTCATAGCTACTTCCTGCTGAGAGGACATCAAGATCGTAGGGGGATGGACTTTGATTATAGTCGGCTGGAACACTGTATAGATTCCTCATGGTTGGAGTGGGGGGTTGAAGCAGCATGATTTTCCTGAGAGACTGGTTGTTGAAGACCGGAAAGCAGTCCTGGTGAGTGACTTGGGAGATATCAGTAAAAGCTGGGCCTGAGGCAGCCACAGTGTTACTTGTCTGGTTTTGCTGCTTTTCTGGGCCTGGAGCTGAAATATAACTGAGGTCAGATGTTATCTTCAGGGAAGAAAAGATAACATCTGGGGATGTTAGTCAGGGAGTTTAAACTGTCTGACTAATGATATGAAAGAGGAAGGTAGGTTACACTGTGTGTGTGTGGGGGGGGGGGTGCAAGTTTCTTGTTTTCCTAGTTTTGCCCCTTGCTAGGCACCTGGAACTTTCTTCCCTGATGAGTTT
>PVJN01056307.1:0-12815 GCA_004026805.1 Lasiurus borealis | reverse complement strand
CAAACAACTCCTCCTGGGATCCCTGGTTCTGCATCGCCCTCTAGTGGGCAACTGGGATATATCTGGAGAGAAAGCCTGACACACTGGGTCACAAGTCCAACACGTGGATTTTAGAACCTCAATCCTTTTCCTGTGCGCCTCCAACCCAACCCATGGTAAAGAAAGGCACAATCTACAACCCCATTGCAAAGTGCCTGATCCCAACCCCACGTAGGCAGTTTGGGGGATGAGTGTTTTAGTCTATCACAGAAAAGACAACCTGGCACGACCAGATATAAGGTGGAGGTGCCCAGGAACCACGGGGTTCACAGGGGTTTGCAGTGTGGGGCAGCTCAGATCCAAGGAGGTGGGGCCAGCCCTCCCACTCCTGCCCGAAGCCCGGGGCCTCTTCTCCCCAAAGTGTCTTGTGGGAGAGCTTTTGCATCTGCTGTCTCTGGACATCCACTCCCGCCCAGACAGTGACAGATGCAAACAGAGGCTGGAACACAGTGATAGAGGGAGCCACAACACAGCCAGAGGATACAGAGACAACAACGTCTGGAGCGATAAAGAACCACAGGATGGAAGACGAATGTCCTGAGCACTGTCGGTGATGTCTCATTTCACTTCCAATTGTGACGGGGAGATGTCGTCAGTCCGTTTTTCAGATGAAGAAAAAGACTCTGAGAGGTTGCCGGGGCTGAAGAGCTGGGGTGTGTGGCTGAGCTCAGCTTCAAGAAACAACGTACTTGATCTCCAGCACATGGACTTTCTGTGACCCCACTGACACACGGGCACCATTGCCATCCTGTTTCTCTAATGACTCAGTGCTTGAGGGATGGGAGAGACCCACATGCAGAACAATGAGGGACACAGAGGGACACTCTTGGGGGAGAGAGAGTGAGAGGACAAGGGGCACAGATAGAGAGATAATGGGAGGACAGCGACAGAGAGAAAGGTAAAAAAAATTATACTGTTTACCTCTCCCTCAGACATAAATTTTGGATAAAATACACATTCCGGGTCTCGTCTCTAGAGCTTTGGAATCAGAATTTCTGGGAGTGGTGCCCAAGAATCTACATTTAAAGAAATATCCTCTGAGTGGCAAAGTGTGCTTTGAAATGCATCCGAAAAGGAAGGTACCTTTCTGGGTGGATAGAGGGAGAGATAGGCAGATAATATGCCATAAAGCAAATATAACAAAATGTTAACTGAGGAATCTAGGAAGCAGATAACACTGTTCACTATACAGTTCCCTTAATTTTCTGTATATTTGAAAAAGTTCATGATAAAGTGATGGGGAAGATGTTTCCCGAATGGTTGTGATGATTAGGCAGGTCTAGGAAGGACCTGTTGTACTTTTGGAGGAGCAGTTGCCCTGACCCCACCCTGTTATGAAGGAAGTCCACCTGCCCCAGGGGCCTCCTGCTCTGCCTATGGCTGCCGGAGGCTGGTCCCTGAGGGGCGCTGTGCAAGGCGATCCACTGGCTGGCGGAGTGGGTGGAGCTCGGAGAGGTGGGGCTAGAAGTTCTCTTGGAAGAATCTGAAGCTGAACTGCTCACAGTGGACCCTGAGCACCTTGGCCAGGGCTGGGGAGCCGCAGAAGAAGACCTGCACCTTGCCCTTCTTCTCAGCGGCCACTTTCTGGAACACCTGGAGTCCACGGGGTTGGGAAAGAACAGAGGGAGGAGAGGTGGGACTGTGGGCCCACCCCATGACACACCCACCTGAAGCTGGCAATGCCATGGGTTGGCAGTGGCAGCCATGGCCATATGTCTGTCCCCAAGAAGAATGCCAAGACTCATCTGCTTGTCTTCAGAGCAGAGTGTAACATGCAGCCATCCCTTTAGGACCCATTGCACCACCCATAACCTGGCCCCCACCCCAGGGAGGGGGTGGGCCAGAGAAAAGTAAGACCGGGGCCCTCGCCTATGGAGCTGTGTGTGAGGGGGAGACACACACCCATGTTAGAGGACAATGACAGAGCCCTGAGTGGCATGCTGACCCCAACTGCCCTGAACCTTGTGCTGTCCTCCAGCTGGCCCCACGCCTCCACAGAAATGTCTTCTTCCCCCAGTGGAGACCCTTTTCCACCCCAGATTCTGCTTAGGAGTTGCCTTTGCTGAAAGTCCTCTTTGGTGCCCAAGCAGCACGGGCAGCCGTTCCCTCTCAGCTCTCACTCCCTGGGCCTGGAGTATCAGCAGCCGTTAGAAACGGGGTCACTTTGTGAATCCGTAGCCCCCAGTTGGTAAGCACTCAGGGAAGAAAAATAAAACCAAGCTGAGAAATAAAATAGGAAGGCTGCAAACTATCTTATGTCCCTGGGCCTCATTTCCCCCATTTGCACAGGAAGGGATAAGACATGGATGCTGTCCATTTGGGCTTCTGACTCTGGTTCATGGGGCGGGTGGGGGACGGGGCACGGGTCATAGTTGGGGGAGACCTTGGAAGTCCAATGGGCTAACTTCCTCTCTAAACGGGTGGGGAAACTGAAGCTGATCATGGAGTAAAGTGAGCGAGTGATGGATCCAGAAGAAGGTCCTCTGCCTCCGGATCCAGCCCTGCGATCCTGGCTGGACTCCAGATGCCAGCCTCATGCTTTGCCCCTGGCTGCTGGGCCCTTATCTGCACGGCCACCACTCAGGCTCTCTGCCGCACGGGTCCCTGCGGGCTGTGACTCCAGCCGGGCTTTACCTTGCTCCAGTCAGGCCGCCCCGGCTGCGTGCGAGTCTGGAGGCCCGTGATGGAGTCCTTCTTCTCCTTCTTGGCCACGAGGTCAAGAGCCATCTGCAGGCCGATAGCCTTCATGTCATTCTTTCCCAGTGCAGAGGTCATGTACATGTGCAGTTCTAGGAAGCGGCCTGTGTGGTGGGAGAAGAGGGTGGCACTGAAGGGCCAGCGGCTGTGATGGGCACAGAATGTCAGCCACCTGGCCCTGGGGTGGAATTCACACCTGCAGCCACCGTGTTCACCCAGGACCCCTACATGACCTGTGCTGTAGACAGGAACGAGCCCACTGCTTGAGCTGGGCCTGCTCTGCGCTCCACATATGTGAGTCGGTTCACATTCCATGTCTAATGTGAGCCTCACCACCATCCAGCGGTTCTGTTTCTAGAGGGAAAATCAATCCCAGGGCATTGTGGCAGTCCTTGGGCTCCAAAGCATGTGCCCTTGCATTCCACATGGTGGCTGCTCAGGCCGGTTGGGGACATCAGCCATGCACACATGAAATGGTAACTGAGACCAAAGGGCTGAGTGAGAGTCTGATGGCAAATGCTACTGCTACACAGGGAAGGGCTGGAGTAGCGCTGCTCCCAGGGAGGGTGGGGATTGGGTGAGGTCTTGGAGGAGAGGCAAGACTCAAAGAGGAGATGAAAGCAAGGCATCCGGAGAAGGGGAACAAGCCTGAGCCAAGGGCAAGAGGCTGGCACAAACTTGGTGATTGTGGGGCAGGAGGTGACTGCCTGGCCGGAGCAGGGGATCCTTGAACAGGAGCAGCAGGAGGTGGGACTGGACACTCTGAGGCTAGAACGCAACAGGACTCGCGTGCCCAGCTAGGAAATGAGGACAGGTGGAGGGGATCTGAGCCGAGATGGCAGGATGGAAACAGTGCTTCAGAAAGGGGAGTCAGAGGGCCAAAGGGAAAGGGCACAGGCTGACAACATGGAGACCATCAGGTGTGAGCAGCCTCCATTAGATGCCTGCAATGGGACAGGTTAGCTGAGGCGCTGACCCTTCTCGGCCCTCAGGACAGCGGGAGCTCCCAGTTGGGCAGCTCTGTGTTCAGGCTCCTTCCTCTGTTTTCCCAGATGTGGCATACAGATGTTATCATGTTCCATGGTACCACAAGGGCTTGTGCATCCGAACAAAGTCAGAAGTGGCAGGGACGGATCCAGGCTGTTGGATTCAATTGGCTGATGATCACGGCATACTTCTCCTCCCTCCCCCCTGTCCCCCACTCTAAAAGATTGTGCGATTCTCCGTGGTTTTATCTGGCACCATTAGCCCAGTTTCCCTTTGGCTTAAGGTCTTGGCCACTGTTGAAATGCAAATGGTCTTAGAAGGGGCACCATATTTTATGTCACATATCGGTGAACTCAAGTAGTGCTGGGTGGTGTGGGAGGGTGATGTACTACAAAGGATGCCTCTCTGGGAGACCCCTGACCCTCTTCGCCCTCCTATAATCATCACACCCCAGAGAGGGGTAAGAGAAGAGAGAAAGGAGACCCCATGTGGGAGGGAGAAGAAAGGTCAAACCTGACAGTATCTCCCTCTTCAAAACAGCTGAGTTTGAGACAGCCATCCCATTCCTGGGTCACTATCCTAAGGAAATCATCCAAAGGAAGGAGAAAAAAACCCCACTATGTGCACATATATATTAATTGCAGCTTTACTTATGGAATAAACAAAATGTCCAGTAGTAAAAGCTTGGTTAAATAATTAGTGGCAAGTCACCAACTATATTATTCACTACTGCTATTGCTAAATTTATTGAGTTTTACGACTTCTACTACTATTAAATTTATTGAGCAGCTACCATTACTACTACTACCATTACTACTATATTTACTGAACAGTTATTAAGCTCCACTCACTGTTGTAAGTGCTGCACATATGATATCTCACTTAATTTGCACAACAATCCATTTGTATCCATGTTTTTCAGATGAGAAAAATGAAGCAAAGCAGTTAAATAATGTGCTCAAGTTTCTTAGCTACTATGAGATAAAAATTTAAACCCAACATAATGATTGAAGCGCAAGCTACAGAAATTAAAAATGACAAATGGCAACAGGTGTTGACTCAAATGGCCTTTAGAATGGAAAGCACTGGGTTAGCTGGTAGCCTTTGTTTATATGGAGCAGGAAGAAGCAAACAGTAAATATTTATATACCAGTAATGAGAAATTTAAATTAAATCTAAACTTTTCCCCTTGCTTACTTACATCATAAAAATTCAGTTTCTAATGAATTGATATGTGCAAAAGCATTCAAAACAAAGTTGATGCTATGTAAATATTTGCTATAATTGTTATTTACAAGAAAGGGCAAGGAGCTTTACTGCAACCTTCTGAGTTTAATAGTTATATTCCAAAGACTGGTGACTTGGCTTTATGGCTTTAGATGTTTGCTACATCTGTTTGAATGTTTTCTGCAGAAAATGATATTTGATTACTTAACTTATAAACTATGTTTATTATTGAAATTTGAATTTACTCATGACAACCTTGTGACAGTTAACCAGTCAAATAAGATCTAATTCCAATAAAATCAACTAGTACCTTAAAAAAAAACCCACGTAATTCTCTTGAAGTTAGAAACAGACCTAAAGATATTCCTTCTTGTATAAGTTATTCCACAAGTAAAACAAAATAAAACAGAAATAATGAAGCTGCCCAGCCAGCATGGCTCAGTGGTTGAGCATCAGCCTATGGACCAGGAGAAGGTCATGGTTCGATTTCCAATCAGAGCACATGCCCAGGTTGTGGGCTCAATCCCTAGTGTAGAGCATTCAGGAAGCAGCCAATGAATGATTCTCTCTCATCATTGACATTTCTGTCTTTCTCTTTCTCCCATCCTCTCAGAAATCAATACAAAAATATTTTAGGAGAAACCAAGATGGTAGCATAGGTAAACATCTAAACTGCTGCCTCGCACAACAATTTCAAAACTATAACTAAAAGAAAAATGGACATCATCCAGAACCACAGGAAAGCTGGCTGAGTGGAAATTCTACAACTAGAAGGAAAGAGAAAAGCACACTGAGACTCACAGGAGATGCGGAAGGCAGAGGTACTGAGGCACATGTGCGGAGAGGGCTGGCAACTGAGTATGCAGCTGGCTTTCTCAATCAGGAGGGAGACAAAAGCTCCTGACTGCTCTGAACTCCAGTTCTGGGTGAAATTCTGGGGATCCAGACTCATTCAGGGAGAAACTGGACTGTCTGGCAATGGGCAAAACTAGAGGGCGGCTTTCTCTCAGAGGTGCTTACATTGATTACCACAGGACACTGAGACCCAGGAACCTCTTAAGATAGGGCTGATGGGAAGCCATTGCTGTTTGCTCCGCTCTGAGACTCTACCCCCTCCAAGCTGAGCACAGAGGTTTTTACAAGTTTTGTCTCATAAGAGTGTTTCCAAGACAGAAGTCCTCCCAGAATAGTCACAGCTGATCCTCACAGCCAATTGGCCTGGAAGACAATTCTTCCCAGTGATACCAACAACAATCAAGGCTTAACTATATAACAAGACAGTGCACACAGCCCACAAAGGGGTGCACCAAGAGTGTCCACCTCAGGTAACTGTGGAAGCTGATCCACTGGGCTCTATAGGACACCTAGCACACAAAGCCACACTATCAACTCAGGGAAGCAGCCAAAATGCAGAGACAAAGAGGTCACAAATGAAAGAAATAGAGGAGAGCAAATGACTGGATATAGAGTTCAAAACCATGGTTATAAGGTTTTTCAAGAATTTTCTAGAAACTGCCGATAAATTTAGTGAGACCCTTGAGGATATGAAAAAGGACCAACTAGAAATTAAACATACACTGACTGAAATAAAAAATAATATACAGAGATCCAATAGCAGATAAGAGAACTGCAAGAATTAAATCAAAGATTTGAAATACAAAGAAGCAAAAAACACCCAATCAGAAAGCAAAAAGAAAAAAGAATAAAAAAATTTGAAGATAGTGTAAGGAGCCTCTGGGACAACTTCAAGCGTACCAACATCCAAATTATGGGGGTGCCAGAAGAAGAGAGAGAGCAAGATACTGAAAATCTACTTGAAGAAATAATGACTGAAAACTTCCCCCACCTGCTGAGTCCAGGAAGCTCACAGAACCTCAAACAAAAGGAATTCAAAGAGGAACACACCAAGATACATCCTAATTAAAATGCCAAGAGCAAAAGACAAAGAGAGACTATTAAAAGCAGCAAGAAAAAAACAGTTAGTTACCTACAAGGGAGCATCCATACGATTGTCAGCTGATTTCTCAACAGAAACTATGCAGATCAGATGGGAGTGGCAAGAAATATTCCAAGTGATGAATAGCAAGAACCTACAACCAAGATTACTCTATCCAGCAAAGCTATCATTCAGAATTGAAGGTCAGATAAAGAGCTTCATAGATAAGAAAAAACTAAAGGAGTTCGTCACCACCAAACTAGAAACCTGAAAATATTTACTTGAAAAGTTATATGCTCCTCTATGTTCATTGCAGCACTATTCACAGTGGCCAATACATAGAACAATGAAAGTATCCTTCGATAGATAATTAGATAAACCATATGTGGTTCATGTTTACTACCAGAGGCCCAGTGGATGAAAATTCATGCACTGGAGTGGGGGGTCCCTCAGCCTGGTCTGCCCCCTCTCACAGCCTGGGAGCTCTCAGGGGCAGGAGGTGACCCGGTGATCAGGGGAAGGCAATGCCCCATCACACCTCTGCTGCTACCACTGCTGGCAGTGCAAGCCTCGGCCAGCCCTGGTTACCTGAGCCTCAGGCAGCCCAGGCAGCTGGGCAGCCACCATCTGAGACTTGCCTGTGCCTTGAGTCGGCCCTGGACAGCTGAGGTGCTAAGGGGACTGGGGGACTCCAGAGGTAAGTGTACATAGCAGCACACCTGCTGCCCCAGTGGGGCTAAGGGGACTGGACGCTGCCATCTTGTGACTGTGGGTGCTGCCATCTTTGAGGGCATGGCATATTCCCTCCTTTTTGGCTATGGGTGCCACCATATTTGAGGGCAGGGCAGTCAATTAGCATATTCCCTCCTTATTGGCTGTGGGTTCTGCCATCTTTGCAATAGTGGGAGGGTCAACTAGCATATTCCCTCTTTACTAGATATGATGAAATATTACTCAGCCATAAGAAAAGAATACTGCCATTTGTGACAACATGGATGGACTTTGAGAATATTATACAAAGTGAAATAAGTCAGTCAGAAAAAGCTAAGAACCATGATTTCACTCATATATAGGACATAAAACTGAAACTCATAGACAAAGACAATAGTATGGTGGTTACCAAAGAGAAGACAGTGGGAGGTAGTAAAGTGTAAGGAGACCACATATATGGTGACAGAAGATGATTTGACTTTGAGTGGTGGGCACACAATGCCATCTACAGATCATGTGTCATAGAAATGCATACTTGAAAACTATATAATTTTATTAACCAATGTCTCCCCAAAAAGTTTAATAAAAATAAATAAATAAAATATTATCAATCTGTGGGCATAAAATAAATTTTAAAAAAAGTATGAATAAGAATCACCTGAGAAGTATATTAAAATGTTTGTTCCTGGGCGTCCACCCACAGAATTTGCTTTGAAGTTCTCAGGTGAGGCCTAGAAATCTAAATTATCAACAAGTACTCGCTTTGAATGAAAAGAAATGTCATAAAAAAGAGAAATTAGAAAAAAAAAAAGAGCATACATTTTTATAAAATGTGAATAAGAAAAAATACCGGAAAGAAATCCTTTAAAATGCCTGGGATAGACAAGATAGCTGGGTGGATTATGAATGATTTTCTCTCCTTTATTTTTATTTCACAAAATGTTACATATAAGTGCAAAATAAAGGCAATCCTCCCCCCCGCACCCCCCACACACATTTTTTATAGAAATAGAATAATCTGAACATCTTCTCACGAAGACTCAGCCCCACTCCCACCCTCCTCAGGCTCTGTCCCTCTCCTACCCTCTTGAGGCTCCTCAGCCTGGTCCATCTCCAATTTGGTCAACAGGCTCACAAACCACTCAAAAGACCGCTGGTCTCGGTTGATCCAGATGAAGTCCACCTAGAGAGAGGGGCCCTTTGGTTCTGAAGCAGGGCCTAGCATGTTGACAGCTCATGTTTGATCTCCAAGGCCTATGTGACTACCCTGGCATGATCAGAGCACACATTATCATCCCCATTTAAGGAGGGGGAAACTGAGGTTCTCAGAGGAGAGGAACCTTGACCAGGCTATAGAGCAGCATGGCGCCAGAACCCAGGTTCCTTACTGTTGGGTCAGGATTTTCTATAATGATCTATTGTTATAGCAAGCAATATACTGTACTGAGATCTTAAGCATAGGACAGCCAGAAAAAAATTACTTATCTATTTATTTTTAAAAATCCTCACCCAAGGATATTTTTTCATTGATTTTAGAGAGGGGGGAAGGAACAGAAGGAAAGAAATATCAACCTATCGCCTCCTGTACACACCCTGACTGGGATCAAACTTGCAACCTAGGTATGTGCCCTGACTGAGAATCCAACCTGCAACTTTTTGGTGTATGGGATAATGCTCCAAACAACTGAGTTCACATTGGCTAGGGCAACAGTACTTATTTTTTAAGAAATTCTTGCCTGGCTAGCACGGCTCAATGGTTGCACATTGACCTATGGACCAGGAGGTCACAGTTTGGTTCTAGGTTATGGCACATGTCCAGGTTTCGGGTTTGATCTTCAGAAGGGGGCATACCCGAGGCAGCTGGTCAAGGAATCTCTCTCATCATTGATGTTTTTATCTCTCTCTCCCTCTCCATTCTTCTCTGAAATCAATAAAAATATATTTTTAACAAAAAAATTCTTTGAAGTGGCCTAGTCAAATTAAAAAAATTTCAAAGGGCAAATGTTTTCATTTTTAAAGCCACCACCAGGTGATGGCTAGTAAGCATCATGGCTATAACTGGATCCAGACTGTCTGACTTTCAAGCTCCTTGGTCTTTAATGAGATGCTGTCTTCAGAACTACTCTAAGGGGTGATGAGGGGTGATGGAAGTGGGGAGGCCTGGATACCTAGGAGGCATTAGGAAATGCAGAGCACTGGGGGAAGTGTCAGGGCCAGCAGATCCCAGCAGGGGAGAGGTCAGCTGTCCCTACCCTATCTCTGCACAGGAGAGCCCAGCCCCTGCTCCAGATGGTCTCCCAGGGAGAGGGTTCCAGGCCCGCTGCGGAGGGCCATGCTTACTTTGTGGAGCTTCATGTCATCGTCCTGGATGCCCTCCATCCAGCAGTGCTGGCAGTTGGGGCAAACGTGCTTCCTCTTCCGGTACCTTAGGGGAGGCAGGAGCAGGGGTTTTGAATTTGGGGTGAGTAGGAGAATTTTTAGAACCTCAAAGCACTGTGCAGGGGACAGGTAAGGAGGATGGGGTGACAGAACCCACCCTATGAGAAAGGAGAGGGATGAGACCCTGAAAAAAAGAGGCTTTATGAGCAGGGGAGGAAAGAGAAAAAGGGGGCAAAGGAGATACTAAAAGGAGCGAAGGGAGTGGGGAGGGAAAGTGAAGAGAGGAGAGATCACTCAGGATTGTGCTGCAGGCCACCCACCTGTACATGATGCTCTGCAGGATGGAAGCAAAGGGCGTGATGCCAATGCCCGCCCCGATGAGCACAGCATGCTCAGAGGCGAAGATCCTGCGGGTGGGGGTTCCATAAGGGCCATCGATGTAGCACTGGGCACCGGAGAGGTTTGAGGAAAGAGAGTGGTGAGTGGGTGCGGGGAGAGCTGGACCCCAAGGCTTTAGGACCCCCTTTCTACACAGGCATTTGTCTCCTGGCCTGCAACCAGGTCTAAGCTTGGTGTTCTGAGTTCACTTCGGGGAGAGCCCCAGAATGTCAGGATGTAGAGCTGACGGGAGCAGGGCTCCACCAGCATCCCTGTGTGCCCCTGGGACGGGAGGGTTTGGTTTCATTCTCTGGACACCTGGAAACCAGCCCGTGTGGGGAACGAGGGGCTTGGGCAGGGGATCCCGGAGCCACTCACCTTGATGTTACAGAGTTGGTGGTTCTCAGGGGGCATCTCAGAGACCTGCGAGGAGTACAGCGGTAAGCTGTGGGTCTCTGAGAGAAGGCATGGCAGGCATTTCTCAGAGGCTTCCAAGCACTTGCCAGCCTGAGCAACTTCACTAAAAGGGGGTCACCTTTTCTGCCCCAACCATTCCAGGGAGCACGGCGCCCTTCTGAGAGAGAACGTCACTGGTGTTCTGGAAAACTCACTCAACGCTTCAGCAACAGCAACAAAACTCCTGGATGTTAGTCTGTTGATTTCCGGTGTGAATACTGACCTTGGCTCCCACCAAGGCCTGAATTTAATACCTGGCTCTCAGAGTTCCTGGGAACTTAACGATCAGCTCCGTGGGCCATTACCAGTCAGCTTCAGGGTGTGACCAGACACATGTTCAACTCTGTCTCCAGCCCCTCTCAATAACTGTCACATCTCTAGACAATTCCCTGTCCTTAAACGTTCCTTCCCCTTAGAACACCCTTTCCTCTGGCCAATTCCTGTGCAGTCCCAGGGACCTTTGAAGTGGTCGCTCCTCCTTGAAGCTCTGCCCAGCTGACCCAGGCAGCAAGCCAGTGGCTGGCCAACCAGACCCCCCCTGGGGACAGGGAGCAGGCCTGCCTGACTCCTTGGGGCCTGAGCAACGGCCAGCAGGCAGACTAGACTTGTTGAGGTCAAATTCTGGAGGTGAAGGAAGCAGACTCCCAAGCAGGCTACAGTGTCCTGTGGTAACTCCCTCTCTGGCACCAGAAGACAGAGGTAGGAGGGACCTTCACTGTCGTCCAGGCCAACCTCTCATTTCACAGAATGGAGCTGCGTAGGAGAGCTCAACAGTGACCCCCACAGCTCCCCCTGAGCCTGGGTGTCCTGAGGCCTGTCCAGCGTTCTCCACATTGCACCGTGTCACTCCTTTTTCTGAGGAGACGGAACACTATGTTCCCCACGTGTTGGTTGTGAACTACTTCTGGTGACTTTGGGAGATGCACTGTGAGAGACCAAGACCTTTCTATGTTTTTTAATCCTGATTGCAAAGAGGAAGTCTTACATTATAATTTCTATGTCTTTAGTATTTACTAATCCTTCCTCTTATTTTTTCTTTTAACAAAACGAGAGAGAGAGAGAGAGAGAGAGAGAGAGAGAGAGAGAGAGAGAGAGAGAGAGAGAGAGAACGAGTGGAGTAGTAGTGGAGTGCAGATTCAGGGTCTGAGACTCGGCAGGCACAAACATCTGACAAGTCTAATAACATTGGTTTTCATTGTTTTTAACCTTAGAGCTACCGTCTGTTTACGGCATAGGATATAAGTTTTCCACTAACAGTAGCCAACAAAAGGGTCCTTTTTAAACACAAGTAACTTTAAAGTAATGTTGGGATACACCTGTGAGATAGGAAATATTATCGTGGGAAGTGAATATGGCAAAAGTTGTGAGGGTGGGATGCAGATGACTGTGCAGAAACTCCGTGAAATGTGAGGTCTCCCTGCTGGTGGCTGCCCTTAAGGCCCTCTCTTCCAAGTTCCAAGGACCCGCCACCCCTGGGAGACAAACCAGTGGCTCCCCAGCCTCCAGCCCAGCTTCCTCAGCCTTTCCACTTACCAGAACCCGGTTGCTGGCCGAGGCTCCGCACCGTGGCTGTGTCCCTGTGTGCACCAGGCCTTCGCCCCCCTGCCATGGAGCACCCTCGCGCTTGAAGGAGGTCAGCTCCACACTGACGTCCTTGTGGGACACCACTACTCCCTGTGCCACGGCCTTGGAATAGACGGGCTGTGATTGCAAACCCTTCTTGGTTTCAAAATGGGAATTGGTTTATTATTTAAATAACAAAAATAATACATTAATGTTAAAGACTCAGATATTACAGAATGTTAACGAATAAACTGAAAAGGTACCTGAATCAGGTAATATGACTTCTTTAAACTTCCTCACTCTCCCCCCTGTCTCTCTCTCTCTCTCTCTCTCTCTCTTCTCTCTCTCTCTCTCTCTCTCTCTCTCTCTCTCTCTCTCTCTCTCTCTCACAGACACACACACACACACACACACACACACACACACACACACACTCTTTTAC
>PVJN01056306.1:0-12778 GCA_004026805.1 Lasiurus borealis | reverse complement strand
GCAGATCGAAGGATTGGGCTAGGACAGCTTAGAAAAATGGAATTGGGGTTACTTTCTCCTCAAAGTCTAGCACAGAAGATTGGGCTTTTTTCATAAGGTAGTGAGCTCTGCATTCTTGGAAGGATTTAAGCAGATATCAGAAGACCATTTATTTATTCATTAAAAATGGAGTGGTGAATAAGACAGGCATGGTCTCTGCTTTCACCAGTCTCATAGTCTAATGAGGAAATCATGTAGTTAAACACATAATTATACATACATGTATTTAATTACAAATGTGACAAATACCAAAAAGAAGTGCAAGGGAACCTAGCTTAGCCTGGTCACTTAGTCAGTTGGGAAAGGTTTCCCTGGAGGACATTTAAGATTAGACAAGAGAGTGAGCAAGAGTTGGCCAGAGGAAGGGGGTGCACAGCATGTGTGAATCCTTGGTTGTGGACATTTGCATGGAAGGCTCTTGAGAAATTAAGCCTTCATATGTATGAGTTCCACCAAATTGTCCCAACACGTTTTACAAGCGCTGGGCGGCCCAGCTGGTCATAGACTGAGAGACATTTAAAAGCCAGGAGCCCATGGGAGAATCTTAATAAATAGAGTTGAAGCCCATAGAAAAGGAAAAAAATCAAACTGTGCTAGAGGGACAAGATCCAAAGCACCCATAAGAGAGGACTGTAGTTGAATTGTGTCCCCCAAAAGATGCTGAAGTCCTATCCCTAGGACCTGTGAAGATGTGACCTTTTTATTGAAATTGGGCTTGAGCAAGTTAAGACGAGGTGAATAGGGTGGGCCTTACTCCAATGTGGACTGGTGTCCTTACAAAAAGATGAAATTTGAACCTTGGGAGAATGCCTTGTAAAGATGAAGGCAGAGGTAGGGGTGAAGTATCTACAAGTCAAGGAATGTCAATGATTATCATCAAAGCAGCATTGGCTTGGGAGGGACAAAAAAGGATTCTGCTGTGGGATTCAGTGGGCTCTGTAGACACCTTGATCCCAGACTTTTGTCCCCCAACACTGTAAGATAACACGTTTCTTCTGGTTAAGCCCCTAGAATGTGGTACTCTGTAATAGTCATCCTAGCAAACCATACAGAGTGCTGGAGATACCAAAGCCAAGATTGGAGGGGGCTAAGAGGTATAGGAGGGATTGGGGCTATGGGAGGAGCCAGGGTAAAAACTGAGGCCTGGAGCTTCCCAGATGGAGTACCCTGATAGCATGAGGACAGAGGGAGCAGAGAAAGGAGACTTGGAGAGGTGGCCGAGAAGAGCGATGTCTTCTGCTCACTTTGGGGGTCTGCCAGGGCTGGTGGCTAGTGAGCCCTTCCTGCTGAAAGGCTGATGATCGAGCAGACCCTAATGATGCAGGAGACTTTGCAAGTTCACCTTGTTGAACTGTGGAGACCACTGGCTCCTGGGCTTCCTTGGGTGTAGACTGACCAACCATCCCAGTTTGCCCAGGCCTGATGGGTTCCCAGGATACAGACTTGCAGGGCTAAACCCAGCAAAGCCTCAGGAAAACTGCTATGAGTTGGTTCACCCTACCTGGGAGTGACCTTGAAGGCAACTGCTCTGTTGGATCAATGTAAAAACCCAGGTGAGATTCTCTTTGGTGGATGATGTAGGCTGTCCTCAGTGACAGGGCTGATGGATTTGGCCAGGCACATGAAGGTGTAGCAGAGACCTCTGTGCACTTTTAACCTTTGACAAATCTCATAACAGAGGCCAGACCAGGGTTCTCCCTAACTGAGAAACTGCCTAGCATGGCTTCTCCATCCTAGTCCTCCAGAATCTGCTAAGAGCATCTGCAGGCGATGGAATAGTGGCTCCCCCCAAAGATAGGCTTATGTCCTGGCGCCAAGAACCTGTGACTATTACCTGACAGGGCAAAGGTAAGAATCTTGAGAGGAGGAGTTTATTTTGGACTACCAGATGGACCCTACATGCCATCACAAGCATCTTTGTAAAAGGGATGAGAGGGAGACACACAGAGGAGAAGGTGAGGTGAAGGTGAGGCAGTTGGAGTGATGTAGCTACTGCCAAGGAGTGCCAGGGCCACCACCAGAAACTGAATGAGAGGAGGAATGGATGGTCCTCTAGAGCCCCAGAAGGAGTGCAGCTGCTGACGCTTTGATTTGAGACTTTCGGCCTCCAGAATTCCGAGGAAGAAAACTTCTGCTTCAGGCCACCAAATTGTGGTAATTTGTTATACCAGCCCTAGGAGACGAATTGCAGCACCAAGATCTTAGCTTTCTGGCCATAGGATAAGAGGACCCACATCTGAGTTCTTTCCATCTGATCCAGCCACATCTCCATCTAACAGGCTCTTGTCTAGAGTCAGCCACAGTGACGGGAGCTGGCTGGGGGTGACTGTGTGCAGGACAGGGTGTGGGGAAGAGGCTGCTCAAAGCCAGCTGAGTCCCAGCTCTAGTCACAGGTTAACGGGAACCAACTTTCTTCTGTGTTTGAGAATCAGGGCTACTTCCTCTGCAGTTGAGAATTGGTTTTGCCAGGCAGCTGGTATTTTTTGGGGAAATAGGCACATAGGGCTTCTGGCAACAAGATGGGGGAAGCTGGTGTTAATTCATTCCAATTGCCTCTCCCTCAGGCTCAGCCTTTTTCAGCTTGCAAGGTGTCTCAATATCCGATCCTGGCAAGAGCTCGAGGAGGTGGGCAGAGAGTGCGCTGATGTTTGGGAAAGACAGAGCTGGGATGCTGAGAGTAGATGTGCCTGGCCTGGGCCTCACAGCTGTGAGCAGAGAAGGGACCAGATGCCTGAAATCCAGTGCTCATTCCTCAGCACTCAGGGCTAATTGTTGGGCTCAGGCAGGTGCCACTAGTCAGGAGGCACCTCTTTTGTATCAGGGAACAGTTTCTGCAGTACCTATTGCTTTCATGAGGGGCTGTCTCAGGTTGGGTTCCCCAGAAAGCAGACGCTGAGTATGGGCCTTATTAACAGGATGTATGTGTGGCGGTGGGGGGTGCGGGGGGGGGGGGGAGGGGTGGAGAAGGGGGAGGGCGGCGCACAGGCCTGTGGAAGAGAGGAGAAGGAAGTAGGACTGGGTGGAGGAAGAAGTTGAGCTGCAATGCCATCTTCAACAATGGCCTTAGCCAATCCCACAGGGCACTTAAGAACCCAGCACCCCAGGAAGGCAGAGCTAGAAGAGCTGTGGATATTATACAATCGTACTTTCTCATGGTAGCATAGCCAGGCCCAGGCTCAGGAGGGCACGGACATGCCCAAGGCTGCCCAGAAGTATGACAGTGGCCAGCTCCCCACAGTTGTGTCTTGGCCCCTCCTTCCCTCTGTCTGACCTAAATTGCTCTTCTTCCAGGAGTTGCTCCTGATTAGCCCACCCAGCTCCTTCAATCTCTTCTCAGAAAGGACAGCTACACTCCCAGGGAGTGGTAACTGACTTAGTGGTAACTGACAAACCCAAACCCGGAACATCATCATTCCCTCTGCCCTTAAGAAGTTCACAGTTTGAGGTCAGAGAGACTGAGTTCTAGTTCCTGTCCCATTACCGCTGATCTGCTGGGTGACCACACCAAGTCCTTTCCTTCCCTCAGCCTCAGTGTTTCCACCCATAAAACTATTAACGGGATTAAAAGTACCTTCTGAACAAATTTGCTATGGGATTAAATTAAATCATAATTGTGAAAGAGATTATCATTATTATTTCACAAGGGTATTACTTCATCTTGACTAACTGGAAGCTCTTTAAGAATAGATTCAATATTCTCTTTCTTCTTTGTTCCCGCTCTTCGGACAGGAGTAGAAACACAGTGAATGCTTAGTAAACACATGACAAAGTCAGTGTATGTGTGTGTGGGTGCGTGTGTATTCCTTTCAAAAATTAACTACAGTTAACCCTTTTTATAAGATGTAATATCAGAATGACTAACATGGCCTGAGCAATTATCCCATGCCAAGTGTGTCTCATTTAACCCTCCCAACATCCCTATGAGCATATATTATACCCATTTCACAAGGGAGGAAATTGAAATTCAGAGCGGTCAAGTAACTTGGCCATCATCACACAGCAAGCAAGCAGAGGAGCCAGGAATTGAAATTGGGACTGTAGCTTCAAAGCCCATGCACCTTACATATACCAAGAGACATTTTGCCAGTGTCTCCATAAGTCCTGTGACCAGAAGCTGTTGAGTTCAGAGCCATGGGCAGATGACTCGGGATATGGTGGAGACCTGTGAGAGTGCTCTGTAGGACAGACAGCTGTGGAGGGAAGGAGGCCTCGTGGCTTCTGGCCAGCAGCCTTCCCAGATCTATGAGCTCTGGCTGGAGGGCAATCTCTACCCTGGTTCTAGCAGACTGACCTTAGGTCCTGCTTGACCCCCACCATCCCCACCTGAATGGAAAGAACATGGCATACAGCAGGTGCTCAATAAACGTAATTAGTATTATTGCAATTGCTGAACGCCAGCCCTCCAGTCCTTCAGCCAGGGGCAGGGGAGAGCTAGGCGAGTCCACAGTTTCCATGCCCTGAGACCATGGTAGTGGACCGACCATGGAACCCTCAGCAAGGGGCAGCGTTGCCCCTGCAGTATGGGGTGAAGGAAGCTAGTCCCAAGTCCCTTACAGATTGGCAGGTAGTAACAGTGCACTTGACTGTGTGTTTCTGGGCTCCTCTGGCAGCCCAGTGGGTGTTTCTTGGTTATGTTTTGTGGCTCTTACAGTTGTATTGCTGGAGGTGTGCAGAATGTCTGTAGACTCTGCAGTTCAAAAGATCTGGCTTTGAACCCCAAATCAGGCACGTTCAAAGCATCATACAGCATTTACCATGTGCTGGGCACCAGTCTCAGCGCTATGTATAAATGAACACATTTAATCTTTGTATCATGTGAGATGGGCAATATTGTTATCTCTATTTTAGAAATGAGGAGTGAAGCACAGAAAACTTAATTGTTCAAGTTCACGCAGCCAGCAGAGTTGGAATTTGAACCCCAAGCCACTGGCTGTGGATACTATTATTTATGGTTGTTCTAAGTGTCTTCTGTTATTAACTCATTTAATCTCTCAGAAATCCTATGAAGTAGGAATTATTCACACCCTCACTTTACAATGGTAATACTGCATCTCAGAGTATTGTCCTCCCTCCCCCCCCGACCCTCGCCCCAAGAGCTTAAGGGAGGCAGCATAGCTTGATTGTAAAGAACAGGAAGATCTATAGTTGAATTGACCAGGGTTCAAATTCCATCACTACCATTTACTAGTTGTGTGACCCTGAGCAACTTACTTAACATCTCTGACCCTCAGTAAAATGAATATAGTCATATATTATAGAATTGTAGGGCATCAATAATAATATTATCTATTAGTTACTGTGAGATAGCCTCTAACATAAGCATAATTTCTTGCAATTTGATCTATTACAACAACCCCATGATTCTGTTACTAGTTCTGTTTTAGTGGATGAGGTACAGAGAGGTTATGTGACATGCCTATAGTCACACAGCTTATGAGTGGCAGAGCTGGGCTTAGATCCTGAACAGTTGCCTGGGCAGAATGGCTCCAGAGTCCATGCTCTTAACTATCACACTAAATTGATAACATATGTAACCAGTTTATGGAACTAGCTGAATTTGGTAGGCTGAGAGAAGAAGATAATTTAACATTCTACTCTGTCCCACTAATTAATTCTCTTGGATAGATGAGAATCATCTTGTTCTTGTTCTCAGATGACATCTTCAGCAGGTCCTTAATTTTTTTTATTCAGTCTTAGGGATTAATAGGTGGCCTCCTCCCTCCCCTACTCCCAGTTAGTAACAAGTCTGCTTCTCTGAATTATCAAAGCTTTCATCTTACACCCAATTCAAAACATCACCATATTCCCAGCCATCTCTTAGCATGGGCCTCCCTCAGAATACCTGCGTGGGGACAATGGTCATGGCTGGGCTTCTCTCCACGTTGCACCTCCAGGCTGCTGCACCTGCTGTTCTCCCCTGTCCTTTGCGGGCTTCCCCAGAGGAGCAGGCACAGCAAAGGGCCCTGTGGCTGGAGGGGCACCGCCTGGGGTGGGCCTTTCCAAACGCTGGTCCTTTCTCTCATGGGACACTTTGGAGGGTTTCTTGGGGACCTCTGATGGCAGTTCCCTGACATGAAGTCCCTGCTTGCCAGGTTCCTCCTCAGTTCCTGGCTTCTAGCTGACCTTCCCCTACTAGCTTCTGAGGCAGAATCAGCTCACCCTCAGGAGGGCCTCTTTGTGTGGACACTGACCCTTTGCCTGTGGCTGGCGGTGTGAGAGGATAGAGGCCATCTCAAGAAGAATCCAGGGAGTGCCAGGCCTTGGGAGTACATTTTCTGGCACCTGGGCTCGGTGTGTCCCACAGAGCTGAAGCAGTGACCTTCACACTCCCAGTGTGGCTGCTGCAGCTGGTGCCACAAAAATCCAATTTCAAATAATAACATGTATTTGAATATCACAAGCTCCAGCTCTAAGTTTTATCTCTACAGTTCCTGCATGCTCCTGCTGACAGCATCCCAGTGCTCCAGGAGGGCCCTAAAATAGTCAAGGTACATCAGTTTCCTTCCCAGGGTGACATGTGCAGCAGAACATAAACCCTCTTTGTAAAGGAAAACAAGCTTTCACTTTTATTTTTGAGAGTGTATGCAAAATTTCCATGACACAGAATCTCGTTATTAGCGAGTAATTTTTATTATGAAGGGTCCCCTCCCTCCTTCCCCCGCAAACAAAATAGGAACCAATGAAAGTGTTTGCCAAGGTTGGGACAAGACCAAGCAGAAAGAGGTCAAGGGGAGATTTGCCACTGTCTGCCCCTAGCTGAGCTAATAAGCGAGGGGCTCCCGGGAGTGCATTCCTTAGCATGGTCACCAGAGACCTGGGGTTTGTGTTCGGAACCCAAACCCTAATTTGGGTTTCAGCACTGATTGGTGTTGCGGGATTCGGGCAAGTCCATTCCCTGGTGCGGGCCTTAGTTTCCTCACATGTAAAATGACAGCTTCTTGGAAATGACTGCAACCAGATGTTGCTAGTGATGGAGAGCAGTGCCACAACCTCTTTGGAGAGCAGAGGGGTCCGGTCCAGCAATACTGATGATGCGGCCTGACTGAGATCCGGCGAGCCCATGCGGAGGTGTCCACCCGTGGGACAGCCTCACGTGTGTGCAAGGATGTCACCACTGCAACGACACAGCTAGAGACACTGAAATGTGGGCGTGAGTACCATGTAGTATATTCATCTAATAAGATTGAAAGCAATTAATAGAAATGAGGTGGAGCATGTAGCAGTGAATCAATCTAAGCTCATCACATTGAATACAAAAGTGGAATGTTATGTAGAATATTGCAAACCAATACACATCCAGAAATACAATACAACATATCACCGTGAATTCCAGTGTCTACACAGAAATTATAAGTGAAGAGGAAAAGTGTGCATCCAATTCACAGTAGTGGTTGCCGGGGCAGGAATTGGGAATGGGGAAAAAGGACTTTGAATCTGACTATAATGTGATATATATGTATATATGCATGGCCACTCTTTCTCATCCACCTGAGCCGTGGAGGCCTGTGAGCAGTTGTGTGGCCAGGGTCAGTGTACATGCAGGCCAGGATGGGAGCATAGTGGCTGAGTGAGGCTGGGCCCACTCACAGAGAGAGGGAGGCAACAGAGGAGGAACTGAGTTTGAAGGATCCCCGGGGAGTGTACCAGGGTGAAGGAGGGGTTGAGTCACCTTGGATGCGACCTTTGCATAAATGCCTTCCCATTTCCCCTCAGGCCCTGCACGTCTGCTCCTGGCGGCTGTTGATTAAAGCGCAAAATGGGGCTTTTCACTACCACCCCGGGCACCCTTCCTCCAAAAGGCCCAATAGAGCAGTTCTTGTGGAGATTTTTATGGCTCATGTTTTAAAAATTACATCCAAATTAAATCTGTGCTGATTTAATTAGAATGTGTAAGCTGAGGGACTCCTTTATCGTTCCTGCTCCAGGGTCCTGGGCAAATGTCTTCTCTCTGGAAACTGCTGTTCTTGCCACTGACAGACGGGCAGGCTGGCTCTCCCTTGTCTGCCTGTAGTGAAGGGGGCTGTCAGAAAGAAAGCATTCTCGGGATCATCAAAATCCATGTCCTTCTTGTGCAGAAGAGAGGCTGAGGGCCGGGAGGGGCTGCCAACTACTCAGGATCAGGACCTGGCAGGTGCCTCGGTGGCTGTGGCAGCTCCTGGAGGCCTTTTGTGCACAAGGGCATGGTCCCAGGAAGAGGAACATCTTCACAGCTACTGTGAGGGGCAGGCCACTGGGCTTCAAGGCCTAGGGGGTGGCCCTAGCCCCAAGAGACTCTAATAACACCGAGAAGCTAGATGGGGGCACATGGCAGGTGGAATCAGGCCCTTCCGAGGACAGCGCACCCTAATGTCCCATATTTGTAACTGTCTCGCCTCACATTCACGTGAAAGGAACTTTGTAGGAATGATTAAATTAAGGATCAAATATAGGGAGGTTATCATATAGTATCCAGATGAGCCCAGGTGATCACAAGGGTTTTTATAAGAGGGAGGTAGGAGGGTGAGAGTCAGAGGAGATGTGATAATGAAACAGAGGGAGAGAGAGAGAGAGAGAGAGAGAGAGAGAGAGAGAGAGAGAGGCTATGCTGCTAATTTTGACAATGAGCTAAAACATGCAGGTGGCTTCCAGATATTGAAAAAAACAAAAACAAAAAAATGATTCCCCCTCCCCCTAGAACAGTAGTTCTCAACCTTTCTAATGCCACGACCCTTTAATACATATAGTTCCTCATGTGGTGGTGACCCTCAACCATAAAATTATTTTCGTTGCTACTTCCTAACTGTGGGTTGAGAACCACTAGCAGGGTTGCCTAAGACCATTGGAAAACACAGATATTTAAATTACAACTCATAAGAGTAGCAAAATTACAGTTATGAAATAGCAACGAAAATAATTTTATGATTGAGGATCATCACAACATGAGGAACTGTATTAAAGGGTTGCGGCATTAGAAAGGTTGAGAACTGCCGAAACCAGTTTGGCCCAGTGGATAGAGTGTCGGCCTGCGAACTGAAAGGTCCCAGGTTCGGTTCAAGGCATGTACCTTGATTGTGGGCACATTTCCAGTGTGGGGCATGCAGGAGGCAGCTGATCGATGTCTCTCTCTCATTGATGTTTCTAGCTCTCTGTTTCTCTCCCTTCATCTCTGTAAAAAAATCAATAAAATATATTTTAAAAAAAAAGAAAAAAGAAGAAAGGTTGAGAACCGCTGCCAGCCTCCAGAAGAATGTGACCATACCCACACCTGGCTGGGTTTCAGAGCTGTAAGGTAATATACATTTGTGTTGGTTCAAGTCACTGAGTTTGTGGTAATTTGTTTGGGCAGCTATAGGAAACTAATATAGGATATGAAACTAAAACTAGATTTGAGACTGAATATGCTGGGATTTTTCTGTGCCACGTGGCAAGGAAGCTAAGCCCAATTGCCCTAAAGCCAAAGGAGAGGGACAGGGTGGGAATCCACTGTGGTCCACCTCTCAGCCCAGGGGTGGGTGTGTGGCTTTGGCAGAACTGCATTCGGGACTCCATTCCCCTCCATCACTCCGCCCTGCCTTCTCCTGGCAGCATTTGACCACAGTTAGGCTGCCGTGGTGGCAAGACCAGGGCAGCAGCTCCAGATGCTAATTTCCTTCCACCTTAAAGTCTTCAGGCAAAAAGGTATTTGTGTTCCTTCCAGAAGCCTCATCTGAAGTCTCATGGGTCTTATGAGCTCTGATTGATCATGTCCATCACCCAGCACATCTGGAGCTAAAGCAACCACAGGATCCGAGACCGAGGGAATGATAGGGCCCCAGATAAAAATTAAAGACTGTGATCTGAAGTCAAGAGGTGGGGTGGGAGGAATGCAGGTGCACCCAAATGAAGCATGGCCACTGTAAGCACACGGCATTGTCTTCAATGCACATCATACGGACAGGCAGTGAGTGGTTCATTTCAAGTGTCACCACTTACCAGGTGTGTAATCCTGGGCTAGTCACTTCACATGAGCACATTTAAGGCCTGTGTGTTCCTCTGCAGAATGGAGAAGCCAATACTTTGTAGGGATGTTGTAGGAGTAGAGATAACCTAATTGGTTAGGGTTCACCTGCCACACCCCTGGTCTGGAGGAAGTCCTTAGTAAGTGGGGGGGGGGTCTTGATGGTGATGATGATCTCGAACATGAAGATGAGGATGGTGATGGTGATGATCACAACTTGGGGATCTTCTGTCTGTGAGTGTACATGGTGGCTGTTGGTGACCAAAAGGACTTAAATACATATATATGCACAAAATATGTGCAAGGCCTGGGATGCATGAAATTCATGCAAGAGTAGGACTTCCTTTCCCCCGGCTGCTGGCACTAGCTTCCCTCTGGCATCTGGGACTCAAGCTGGCTTTCCTTCTGCCCCAGCTTTGTCCGGAAGGATATCCAGAATAACATCCGAATGACATGCGGAAGGACGTTCAGTCTAGCATATTACCCTTTTATTATTATAGATTTTGTTTGTTTGTTTGTTTTTTGCTATTCAAATAAACTAGGGAGTTAAAGAACAAAAATAACTAAAGAAAAGTGTACCTTTTGACACAAAATGGAATCAGTAAAGTCTTCAAGGGAAAGTTTTCATTCAAATGCCACTGTTCAGTCTGAATATTTAAAGTTATCTTCCTACTGAGCATATACAGTTTCAGTTTCTTGGAATAAAGAGTAGATAATGCAAACAGGTAACTGCTTTCCTGGGCCTTTAACAAGCCCCACCGGCTCAGTGTGGCAGGCGATCTGCTGCGATTCCTTCCCTCTTGGACAGAAGTTCTGTGCTCATTGGAGGAAAGGTTCTTGGGTCATGGTTGATTCTGGTTTCTCATTCTACTTCATTGCTACTATTTTGCCTTTGAGCCTTTCTTGTTGCCTAGACTGAGGACAAGAAGTCTGTCTCTGTCCTTCTATTTCCTCTTTCTCATAAGGAGAGGTCTTCTAGGCTGACAGTATTTTATTATTATTATTATTATTATTATTATTATTATTATTATTATTATTTGGTTAGTCCTTACCTGATGATATTTTTTCCATTGCTTTTCAGAGAGAGTGGAAGGGAGGGGAGGAGAGAGAGAGAGAAAAGAGAGAGGGGTAAGAGAGACACAACCAGTTGCCACCCACATGGCACCCCCCTGGGGAGTAAACCTGCAACCTAGGTACATGTCCTTGTTAGGGAATCATACCCTAGATCCTTCATTGCTTGCATGTGCCGGCTGATGCTCTAACCATTGAGAAATGCCAGCCAGGAGTAGGCTGACAGTATTTTAAGATCAAGAACTTGGTCTTGGTCTCTGTTCTTAATTCCCCAGGCTGGGCCTGGGTGTTAGTTCCCTGCCTTCCCTTACAGCTGATCCGGACACAAGGCACACTGCATGCATCATGTTCCAGGATGCGAAACCTTGGATAACTGTGGACAGGATCTCAGGCAAGCCAGGCAGCCCTCACTCACTGAAGCCAAGGCAAGGAACTGACATTTCATTCTTGGAACTGGCTCTTGGACATGGGTGCTAGGATTACGGGCCGGAGCAAGATGATAAGGGCAGACACCTGGGGCAGCACTTAATTCCCTCTCTTTATTTCCCTCTGCTTTGAGGCAAGCATCAAGAGCTAGGGCCAGAATTGGGTGTCTCCACCACACAGGAAAAACATCTTTCAGGGTATTTGAATTAGAAGGACTTCAGTTTTATAGTTGCAGAGGTTGATAATTCCTTAGAGACATTCTCTAGGCAATTAGACTATCTTTTTTCTAATGTGTATGCTGTTGTCTTCAAATCTAATGGGGGTGTATTCAGCATCTTAAGCATGTTCTTGTGGTCCAGAGGTGTTACTCCACCTGTGCTTTGATGAGATGCTAGACTATGGTTGTAGAAAGATTAATCATGCCACAGCCAAGAGAACACTTCAGAGAAAATTACTGTCAAAAGGATAATTGTATGTGGCCTCCTGCCTTCTCAGACCTTTCTTTTTTCTTTCTTTTATATGACAGAAGGAGCTCAGAGAGACTGCAAGTAGTTGATTGCTGGGCCAATGGGTCAGATCCTGAAAAGGGGACATCAGTATGAATGTCAGGGTCTTCCTGGCCCTCTCTCTTTGCATATAGGTATTAGGATAAATTACAGGCCCCTTATCCCGACGCTGAGACTGCTTTCATCTGGTACCAACTCCTTCTCCATGTTTATATGTAACCATGCCTCCCTTTCCTTGCACTGTAGGCTGTTGCCCATAATATTGGTTATGCCTTCAAAGTACTGTGCACTGTAAAATTGCTGAACTTTTGCATTGCTTAGAACAGTTTTTGGACTTTAATTTTTATGAAAAATTCCCAATTATTCTTCAAGACCTGACACAAATATCTCCCTCTCCACCAAAGCCAGGCCCTGGTCCTTCAGGCAGACTCAGTCCATCCAACTTCTGTGTTCCCATTGCACTCTGCACACCCTGAATTATAACACATTGCACTTCAGTATTTTACCTCTCATCTCGTGTCTCTGGCTGAAAGACTAACCTGGAGATGGGGAGTGGGTTCTCAGATAAGGTAGAAAATGAAAGATGCTGGTAGGAAAAAAATACAAGACATTTTCAGATATAGAGTAAAGCTTTGTCCTGTCTCCTTCTTCCCAAGTAGGGCGACTTGCCCTCACTGATCTGCTTGTTTCTTGAGGAAAGGGAACATCTCTAGTTCTGTATTCTCAGTCCTGGGTATAGCACTGCTCCTGGCACAGAAAC